>ML828984.1:176323-196182 GCA_009831015.1 Picea engelmannii
AAAAAAAAAAAAAAACCTGTAACAAAAAGGGGGGTAAGAAATTCAAACTTATTTATTAAAGTCAAAATTATAATAGAGGATTAAATTTTTAAAAAGGGGTAATGGTTGTTTTTATCTACACTTGCTAAATTAATTTTTAATTAAAAGGGAAAAAGGGTAAATGGTTCTTTTATCTACACTTGCTAAATTAATTTTTAATTAAAAGAGGAAAAAGGGTAAATGGTTGTTTTATTTATACTTGCTAAATTGATTTTTAGTTAAAAAGGAAAAAGGGGAACTTAAAAGAAATAGGAAACTTAAAGAAAAAGGGAAACTTAAAGAAAAGGGGAAACGTAAAGAAAAAGTTGAATGTCTAACTTAGTAAGGAATCTTGTCTTTGGAGACATAGTCAACTACGTGGCAAGATGTCTAGAATGTCAATAAGTGAAGGCTGAACATAGACATCCGACAGGATTACTACAACCACACGCTATTCTGGAATCGAAATGGGAGGTCATTTCGATGGATTTCCACTGACGGCAAGGAGACGCGACTCGATTTTTGTGGTAGTCGACACTCTGATGAAGAGTGCTCATTTTATTCCTGTGTGTACGACGTATCGGGCACCTGACATAGCTAGAGTTTTCAACAGTGATATTGTGAGGTTGTGTGGTGTGCCCAAGAGGATTATATCCGATCAAGGATCGATGTTTACTAGACGAGTTTGGACTAGTTTCCAAGAGGCCTTGGGAACCCAACTTAACTTTAGTACCTCGTATCACCTGGAGACAGACAGGCAGACTGAACGAACAAACCAGATCTTGGAGGATATGTTGCGTATGTAGGTGATGGACCAACATAAGCGTTGGGAGTAATTCTTTCCATTGGTAGAATTCACATATAACAACAGTTATCAAAGCACCATTAAGATGGCACCTTTCGCGTTTCTTTACGGGCGACCGTGTCGGACACCTTTGAGTTGGGATCAGATTGAGGATAGGGTCTTGGTGGGGCCAGAAGCGATCCAAGAAATGGAAGATCAAATGAAAACAATAATACAAAGGATCAAAGAAGCACAGGATCGACAGAAGAGTTATGTCGATGCGCATCGTGTCGACCATAGTTACGAGGTTGGTGATTGAGTCTTCTTGCGGGTGAAACCGCATAAGAGTTCAATCAAGTTTGGAAAGGGTGCTAAACTCTCTCCTAGGTTCATGGGACCTTTCAAGATTCTAGAAAAGAAGGGGTATGTGGCTTATCGACTAGCCTTGCCTGATTCTTTGAGGCGTATGCATGATGTTTTTCAAGTATCTGTTTTGAGACATTATATTAGTGATCCTACACATGTTATTGACATGAGTTCCTTCCAGGTATCTGATGAGGGTGCACTCACGACGGAGCCAATCTGCATCCTGAACCATCATATTCGACAGCTACGATGTTGAACAGTAGATCAGGTCAAGGTCCAGTGGGACGACTATAGATTGCACTCGACGACCTGGGAGGACACATATGATATGCGTCAGTAGCTTCCATTTTTGTTTGATAGATAGAGATTGATATTATGATACACTTTATTTCGACACTTATATACTTTGAAACTTCGGGACAAAATTTAAAACAAGAGGGGGTGAATGTAACATACCGCTCTTGTGCGCACTAAGCGAACCTATTCTTTGAGGATACTTGCATGCAAGTGATCCAGGTTATTATATTATTGGTCATTTTGATTATGATTATGAGATATTGTGCATTTAATGATATGTTATTTTGTCGTATTTACTTAGACAAGTGTTATTGACTGGGTCCTCCTGAGTGTGTAGGACTTTGGACATTGAGGATGCAGAGGCATCAATGAAACCCCTTGGATTCTGTATCAAGTCAGGGAGTGGCCTATTGGGGTTTGAATGTTGTTGATGTGACATATGTACATATGATTAGATGTTATGATGATTGATTATTATTGCAGACATTATTCATTAATGGATGTAGGCTGACGATAGCTTGTCGACCAGACTCACATGTGGAGTAGAGGGGTCACGCAGGACAAACATAGACATTGAAGGATAGGTGTGGCAGTAGCCCTGCCACAGCCTACTAGCACTCCCGTTGTGGCTCGAACTATAGGTTAATGATTACCTAGTTTGAGAAGACCCATGATGTCCTGAGGGCAGACTGTGGCAGTCGCTCACGATGATTCAAGGGGCGTGCAACAAGGCAAGGGCCTTATTCCTTAGAGCCCCTTGGTCTCCCATAAGATCACCTGGTAGAGTATTGACTCCAAGGGTTTGACGTCTACCAAATTCAGTCAAGAGGCGAGTGGCACCCTTGGAGCACGTAGTGCATCCTAAAGGGCACGTCGCACAAGGAAAATGGAAAGAGGCGAGTGGCACCCTTGGAACACGTAGTGCGTCCTGAAGGGCACGTCGCGCAAGGAAAACAGAAAGAGGCGAGTGGCACCCTTGGAGCACGTAGTGCGTCCTGAAGGGCATGTCATGATTTTAACTAGTAAGTGAATAAACCTAGTGCCTAGAAAACTATGCCTCCTTAGGACCTAGACGACCTTAAAGTGAATGAAGTGATAAGTAAGGTTTAAAAACATTTTTCCTGATAAAAAAAAAATGTCGCCCAACCTAGTAAATTTAAACCTAGGTCTAAGTAGAACATGTTGTCAAAAAAAAAGAAACCTGTAACAAGAAGGGGGGTAAGAAATTCAAACTTATTTATTAAAGTCAAAATTATAATGGAGGATTAAATTTTTAAAAAGGGGTAATGGTTGTTTTTATCTACACTTGCTAAATTAATTTTTAATTAAAAGGGAAAAAGGGTAAATGGTTGTTTTATCTACACTTGCTAAATTAAATTTTATTTAAAAGGGAAAAGGGTAAATGGTTGTTTTATTTACACTTGCTAAATTGATTTTTAGTTAAAAAGGAAGAAGGGGGAATTTAAAAGAAATAGGAAACTTAAAGAAAAAGGGAAACTTAAAGAAAAGGGAGAACATAAAGAAAAAGTTGAATGTCTAACTTAATAAGGAATCTTGCCTTTGGAACTTTCTAAATATGAACTCAACTAGGAATTAAGTAAGACGTAAGTCATTTAAGAATTGTAAGGGAATGTTGGGACACCGATGAGCGTTTTTAGGAATGCTCTTAGGTGGATGAGACAAATAGGAATATTTAATTAATTAATAAAATTGCTTTTCTGGTGCAACTAGGGGATCAGGAAACATGTGTACGAGGGAGGTTTTTCCTAATTAATTTAATGAAAAAGGAATTTAATGACAATTTGGGAAAGTAATTACTTAAAAACTCTATAAAAAGGATGGAGGAGGAGGAGTATGGATGGGATCTTTTTGGTTAGCGTTACGCTACTGAAATTTTACCTTGACTGAACTTTCTCTTGTGGGAGTTGGGATACCCAGCTCGGGTAACGAGTGGCAGCTCGACCTTGCGAGGCGATCTGGGTGCTAGCATTCTCTGGTATTGTGTGTGTGGCCCCTTTGCAGCTTGGGGGGCTCGGGGGGAAGAAGAGTACCTCTAGCGTTGGCTAGGAAGTACCGGTGAGGTCACATCGGTTGGAAAGCAAAAGTTGGACGAATCGCACGCGAAACAATGACTTCGGAGCTTTTGCATTTGGCTACGGTATGCATGTGTATATTTGTATTGAATGATGGTTTAAATATTGTTCCTGCACCTTCAGTAATGTACTTCTACTGTGTTAAAGTTTATGTTTTATTTATCATAACACTATCCTGAGATTTCATTTTTATCTTCAGCAAATTGTCTTGATGAGCCCAGTGTTTTATGATCAAAGAACTTAAATTCATCCCAACCTTATGCTCGTTGTATTTTGAACTGATTTCCCATGGCGAACCCAACCCCTGATTGCAATGACTTCTCTGCGTTTGTTTTTATTGATTAATATGAAGAAAAATTGTGTTTTTATCTTATGTCCCTTATCCCTTAAGTTATTAGTATGTGCTTGACCAGTCGGCCAGGAGCCGAATTGACGGTCGTCACTCCGGTGTTTAAAGATCTATAGATTCAAATGCCATGCTTTCCTGTGCATGGATAATAAATGAAGGATAAATTTCGCCCAGCTATCTATCCCTTACTTATCTCTGTGTTTTCCTCTTATGATAAGTCTCTGAGCTTGAATGATAAATCTTTGCATCTTTTGGATGATTAATCCTTGCATTTTTGTGAATGAGTATCTCTGCGTCTTTGATTGATTCGTTGTTGAATGATTAATATTTGCGCCTTCTCATGAATGAATTTTCTCTTAATTAAAATGTTTTCAGGAATGAAAAAACGTGGCTCTTACATCCACAGATCATGAATGAATTTTCTCTTAATTAAAACGTTTTCAGGAATGCAAAAACGTGGCTCTTACATCCACATATCATGAATGAATTTTCTCTTAATTAAAAAGTTTTCAGGAATGCAAAAACGTGGCTCTTACATCCACAGATCATGAATGAATTTTCTCTTAATTAAAACGTTTTCAGGAATGCAAAAACATGGCTCTTACATCCACAGATCATGAATGAATTTTATCTTAATTAAAACGTTTTCAGGAATGCAAAAACGTGGCTCTTACATCCATAGATCATGAATGAATTTTCTCTTAATTAAAATGTTTTCAGGAATGCAAAAACGTGGCTCTTACATCCATAGATCATGAATGGATTTTCTTTTAATTAAAACGTTTTCAGGAATGCAAAAACGTGGCTCTTACATCCATAGATCATGAATAAATTTTCTCTTAAATAAAATGTTTTGGAATGAGGAATCGCGCGTATTGCAAGCATAGATCAAGTGGAATCTTCTCTAAAATAAAAATAGATTAATTGTTTTTATATGTCAATTGTTTTATATATCAGTCTTATGACTTTTGCAACCAATATATTAATTGTTTTTATATAGCAATTGTTTATTTATTAGTCCCTTAACTTTTGCCACAATAGATTAATTGTTGTAATGGTAATAGATTTTTGATTAATTGCAATGGTAATATTTCAGTCATTCGCACTTAGTCATAATGATTAATAGTTAATGGTTTATGGTTTATTTGTGTAATAGTTTAATGGCTTGCACAAGATTAATGGTTGAGGGTTTAATAGTTTTATTATCTAAATCGATTAATAGTTTAACAATTAATTGGTTACTATGTGCCTTGTGCCTTAGGTTGAATTGTAAATGGTGGTTGGTCATAGTTGTTACACCACAGATGTTTGCCTCGTAGGAAAACAAGAAATCCTTCGGTTAGTTGCACAATTTAATTTGGTTCATGTCACCTCTCGTCTAAGTGACTTGTTGATTGGGCGCTTTGGTATAGTCTTTGTGTATTTATTGACAGATACTTCGGTCTCCTGGCGCGAGGGATTTTGCTTGGGTTAAAGTTCTAGATATGTTATGTTGCACCACGACTACTGTCAGGCCTATCGCCTTGTGACGACATGATTCCTGATGAGGGGATCATTGCACGCCCTGATTGATAGATGTGAATGATAACTTGGCCAGAGTCTTGTGCTTCCCGATATGGGCTTATTCTTCGTTGTAATTGATGTTGGTACTTAGTTCTGTAACGCCTTAATGTGATTAGTTTTGCTCGCAGTAGAGGGTTCTAGTTACTAGTCGTCGAAGTCGTTGTGTCGGGATTGTTGATGTTATCCTTTAGCTTGTAGGCGTTGTCTTTCTTGTATCGGGTGGGTAGCTGTTTTGTTTGTCTAATTGATTATCGCATGTTTCGTCCAGTTGCACGATGTGCTAGTATGTTGGGTCGTTGTTGTATGTTTCCTGATCTGCGTGCATTGTGTTTGTCGTCAATTTGTGTGGTTTAACTGTTGTCGTTGCCGCCTTCTTGCTTAAAAAAAAAATTGCTTTTGCGTTGAGTCGCTTGTAGTCGTAACGATGGGCTCGTTACATAAAGTGTTATATTGTACCCTTTGTAATTCTTTCCAATGTGTATCTAAAATGAAGTAGCAATATTGTTTTCTTGGACCACTAGTACATTCCATATAATGTTTCATAGTACTTGGTCTTTTATTTGAGATCATATAAACTATAATTACAATATGCCTATAGTTAACCTACAAGGTTATTTAGTAATATGATATAGGCCCCAAAAAGGAGTGTAAATAAAACCCCAACAATCATAGATATTCTAAATTAATTTGCAGGAATCCAATTTCCACATAAAACATGCTTCAAAGTATATGTACATGTATGTATTAGATACTATAAAAAAAATTTCCTCTTTCCAATGAGTGTATTAGCTTGGAAGACTGCGAGCACCTTTACATTGGACTCCAAAACTTTTTGCAACAAGTCAAAATTGGAACATGTCAATGTTGCTATCGTACACATAGTAATTATCCATCAAGAAAACCAAAAGATTGTCAATAAGTGACACACATACTAGTTGTAGCATAGAAGTAATTTTTTATATATATAAAGAATTGACGACTTAACTATAGGAATCCAATTGGCACATAAAACTTGCTTGAAAGTATCTGTACCCGTATGTATTAGATACTCGTACTTTAATTTTTATTTTTATCTTTTGCAATGAATCTGTTTGCTTGGAAGATTGCGAGCACCTTTACATTGGATCTCAAAACTTGCTGCAACAAGTCAAAATTGTAACATGTAAATGTTTCTACCATACACATAAATTATCTGTCAAGAGAACTGAAAGATTGTCAATAAGTTACACACATACTAGTTGTAGCATAGAAGCAATTATATATATATATATATATATATATATATATATATATATATATATATATTGTTTTTCATAATAGTGGATCGAAATGTCCAACAAGTGGATTTTCATCATCAAACAATATGCCACAAGAATATGCCACAAGTCTTTGTAGTCAAGTTCGAATTGAAATGCAAGTAGCTTTTCATTCGAATTTTCAACCAAACTCTTATTGGCATTTTTAGCCAGTTCAATGTCCAATGTATGCAAAAAAATTGTTGTGCCATACACCTTTATTATCTACTGCTATCTCAATTGATGATGATCTAGACATCCTATAGAAATATTCTTCCGAGTCACTAATATTGTGCATCTCTATCAATGAAGACCTACCTAGCTTGAGTTGATAAGACACAATTGCCTTTGTATCTTGTTTTTGCAAGTATGCCCTAAAGTGTTCTATTGTACCCTCTCTAATTCCTGTCAATGTGTATCTAAAATGAAGTAGCAATATTGTTTTCTTGGACCACTAGTATACTCTATATAACGTTTCGCAATAATTGGTCTTTTATTTGAGATAATATCAACTATAATTGCAATATACCGACAATTAGTCTATAAGGCTATTTATTAATATGATATAGGCCCCAAAAAGGAGGTGGGTTAAAAAAACCCAGCAATCACGGATATTCTAAATTAATTTGCAAGAATCCAATTTCCACATAAAACTTGCTTCAAAGTATATGTACCTATATGTATTAGATACTGTATTTTTTTTTCTCTTTTTGCAATGCGTGTATTAGCTTGGAAGATTGCGAGCACCTTTACAATGGATTCAGAAACTTTATGCAACAAGTCAAAATTGGAATATGTCAACGTTGCCATCATACACATAGTAATTATTCGTCAAGAAAACCAAAAGATTGTCAATAAGTGACACACATACTAGTTGCAGCATAAAAGTAAAGATTATATATATATATATAATTGACGACTTAACTATAGGAATTCAATTGCCACATAAAACATGCTTGAAAGTATTTGTACCTATATGCATTAGATACTCGTACTTTAATTTTTATTTTTCTATTTTTCTATAAATCTATTTGCTTGAAAGATTGTGAGCACCTTTACACTGGATCTCAAAACTTTTTACAACAAGTCAAAATTGCAACATATCAATGTTTCTACCATACACATAAACTATCCATCAAGAGAACCAAAAGATTGTCAATAACTTACACACATACTAGTTGTAGCATAGAAGCATATTTTTAACACATATAAAGAATTCACCACTTAACATGTTATTGTTTTAAAATCAAAGTAGGTTGACGCTGAGGTGATTACAACATACATAGCCTTTGAAAGGTATAATTTTTTTCAAATCAAATAGAGCCCACACATTCAACCAATCAAACA
Source organism: Picea engelmannii (assembly GCA_009831015.1). Taxonomy (NCBI): domain Eukaryota; kingdom Viridiplantae; phylum Streptophyta; class Pinopsida; order Pinales; family Pinaceae; genus Picea; species Picea engelmannii. The sequence goes on from ML828984.1 coordinate 184,436, forward strand.
CCAGATAACATTCAACCAATCAAACACCAGATAAATAGAATTTAAAGATATTTGAAAATTGGTTTTTGCCAAACTCTAACTTTTATCATTTGCTAAAAATTCACGGTTCGATGGATTAATTAAAATTCAAAGCCGGCTTGACACCGAGGTGATTACAATATATCTAGCGTTCGACAACTTTATTTTTTTCCACAACAAAGCTCATAATAACATAATAATAAATTGTCAAATCAAATTGATTCTTAAGACAATGTAGAAATTGTTTTCTCTTAAACTCTAATGTATAACCTTTGCAAAAAAACCACGGCTCCATGGATTAATACAAAGTCAAAGGTGGGTTGACATCGAGGAGATCACCACATTGGTTTCATGAATGAATCGCTCAAAAATATATGTTCAAAATGTTATAAACCACGATTTGTTTTTTACCATATTAGTGAACAATGATATCTATTATATCTTAATTGAACAATATATCTAGCTGCAGTAAGTCGCACAACCCATAATAAGATTAAAAAATTGTCAAATCAAACAGATCCCACACATTCAACCAATCAAACACGAAGTAAAATTTTACGATATTCGAAAATTGATCAATATTGTTTACATAACTCAATTACAATATTCCTCGCCTTCGACAACCTTATTTTTTTCCAAAAAAAACCCACAATAATATAATAAAGAATTATCAAATCAAACGAATTTTTAAGCTAATGAAAAATTATTTTTTGTTAAACTCCAAATGTTTAACAAAGAATCCCATAATAAGATAATAAGAAATTGTCAAAAATTGTCAAATCAAACGGATTTTTAAGACAATACAAAATTGTTTTTTGTTAAAATCCAATCTTTAACCTCTTGTATTTATAAACACATACATACATATCATAGATTACATTCGAACAAGAAGTAAGAAAATTCTTAACCACTATATGAATGTTCCTCAATGTGACTTTAAGTCGTTTATCGAACCCTTGAAAAGTGAAAACCATATCAAAGCCCGATGCCCACAACAAAAGATTTCACAACTATGGTACCAATAGCACTGGGTAACAGTACGAGGTGTAACCTCTACACGTCTTCCGAATTGGGCAACAAGAATATTGGCTTCAATGTTCATGACGAACAGAGTGTAGCTTTTTGGATTCCAGAAAATACATTTGAATACACACATGATAAAAAAGCATGATAAAACGAGGATGCTATCTATAAGCTATATTCACAAAGTCTCTATAGCATTGTGGACTTTTCGTCAACTAGGAAATAGAAGAGGGAAAAAATAAACAATGTCTAGTATCATAAATTACAGGAACGACATCTAATTAAAAAATCATCTATGAAACACCAATTCATCAAATATTTGCAACATTTGATCATAAAAATCCAACAAATATAGTTCACGCTAAGCGTTGCCTCAAGAAACCAATACATTACATCAAGGGTTTTCAAGTATACCTGCAAACGTCGCAACTAGGAGTGCTTAGCGCAATGCGAGCATGACAGACCAAACAATAAACATTGAAGATTTCAAAGCTCGTAATTGTTAACTATAGAATTACCAAATTCGTTGCTCTCTGCAATCTGTATGGCGAACATAAACCAACAATTAACCCTCACCCACAATGCAATCTCTATAAACCACACTCTCAATTGAATATCATGTCGGGCAGGCATAATAAAGTTTCCTTTGCAACTAAGCACAAAACCCATCAATGAAAGGACAGATCGTGGGTTCCAAATCGAACAACAACACATCCACTGTATAAACAAGCTAGCCATGTTTAATGCATCAGTTAATGCTCCAGTGACATTGTTAATTCACCAACTTAACACAACACGACTAACCAAGCCCTAATTCATTGGAGCTTCCACCACAGACAAGTGTATTGATTTTTTTTATTTTATTTTTGCCTAGAGCAGTCCATTAAACACTAGATAAATATAATTTTAAAATATTCCAAGATTGGTTTTTACAAATATCTAATGTCTAGCCTTTGAGAAAAATTCACAGCTCAATCGATTAATTAAAAGTCAAAGCAAGGTTGATGCCAAGGCTATTACAATATACCTAGCCTTTGGTAGGTATAATAAGATAAAAAATGGTCAAATCAAATAGAGCCCATGCATTCAACCAATCAAACACCAGATAAATATGATTTTTAAATATTCAAAAATTGTATTTTGCATAACTCTAATGTGCCAACTTAACACAACATGACTAACCAAGCCCAACACAACTAACCAAACCCAAATTCATTGTAGCCTGCACCACATAACAATGTATTAATTTTTTTTCCCATTGCAATCCATCAAACACCAGATAAACAAAATTTAAAAATACTCCAAAATTGGTTTTTACCAAACACTAATGTCTAGCCTTTCTGAAAAAATCACGGCTCGACCGATTAATTAAAAGTCAAAGCAGGGTTGACACCGAGACGATTACAATATACCTAGCCTTCGACATGTATAATAAGATAAGAAATGGTCAAATCAAACAGAGCCCATACATTCAACCAATCAAACACCATATAAATAGAATTTTTAAATATCCGAAAATTGTTTTTTCAATAACTCTAATGTTTAACCTTAGCGAAAAATTAACAACCATATGGATTAATCAAAATTCAAACCAAGGTTGATGTTGAGGCGATTACAATATGAAAATGAAGAAATTTCATAAAAACAGACACCAACTAACTCAAGTGTTAAGAAGGATAACAATATAATATCAAATCTCGTAGAAAAAGAATGGCTTCATACAAAATCTTGCAGTGCAAAACTGGTGGCCTCTCACCAACAATTTCATCAGAAAATGGCTCACATTGGTTGAGATGAGTTGTAGTTTCTGAGCATATTCCAAACCGGGCAAAAAGAATATTGTCTTTATTCTTCATGATGAACAAAGCCTCGTTAGTGACATTCAAGGAATGCATTATTCTCCCAAGAAAACAACTTTCCGCATTCCACAAAATACATTTAAGTACATAGAAGATTAAAAAAAGCACTATAAAAAGAGGATGCTATGCATAAACTATAACCACAAACTCTCTGTAGCTTTGCCGACTCCTAGTCAAGAACCAAATAGACGACATTGATAATGGAATCATGACTACTAATGCCAGGACAACATCCAAACGTTGTGGCTTTTTCTTTTTTGGGTGTAAGGCATCATGAAATATCAACCACCTAAATCCAACCTCAACTACGCTCTCTAACAAAAGCTAATATACGACATAGAAAATTTCACCTAACTATCTCTCTTCTCTGAAAATAAAAGGAAACTAAAACAAAACCTACTATCATAAATTATAGGAACATCTAATTAAACAACTGACTCTCAAACACTAGCCCATCAAATGGTTGCAACATTTGATCATAAAAAACAAACAAATACAGTTCACGATCAACTTTACCTCAAACAACCTAATACACTACATGAAGCGTTTTCAAGTATACCTCCAAACTCCACAAGCATGGATCGACCAACTTTCAGTGATAACATCCTACAACCCTTCCACCATACTGACAATGTTCAAGTTAGCAACAACGCGACTCTCGCAGACAAAACAATAAACATTGAAGATTTTATAGCTCCAAATTGTTAAATCTGGAATTATTGATAACAAATTCATTGCTCTCTGTAATCTGTATGCCGAGCATAAACCAACACTTAACCTTCACACAATGCAATTTGTACAAACCACATATGAATATCACATACGAGGTACAAGTTCTAATCTCAAAACCGCCTCAAGGACGTAATTTGTATACCCATAATTACGTTGGCCAAGCATAATAAAGTTTCCTTTGCAACTAAGCACATAACCCATCAATGAAAAGACAAATCGCGGGTTGCAAATCGACCAACAACACACCCATTGTCTAAACAAGTCATCCATGTTTGATGCATCAGTTAATGCTCCAATGGCCTTATCAATTCACAACTAAACACAACACGACTAAACAAGCCCAAATTCATTGCAGCGTGCACCACAAACCAACTGATTTTTTATTTTTTTTACCGAACGCATCCCATAATAATAAAGTAAATATAAAGTATAAACCATTTATTTAAACTTATATGATGTTTTATTTTTAATTTTAGCAAGTGAAAAAATCTAAACATTAAATAATAATAAATTTAAAATAAATAAATGAATTAGTATAGATATATTTTAAACTAGATTTATTTTAACTTAATTTATAAAGTAATGAGAAGTATATGTAATGTGTATTACATATTACATATATGTAATATGTAATACATATTACATAATATATGTAATAAGACTTTCTTTAAAAGCCAAATAAGTTATAGGATTAAGATGGATCTATATATATTATAATAAGAAGATAAAAAACTATCAAATCAAATAGAACCTACCCATTCAACCAATCAAACACTAGATAAATAAAATTTAAAAATATTCAAAAATTCATTTTTGCCAAACTCTAAAGTTTAACTTTTGTGAAATATTTGTGGGTTGAACGATTAATTAAAAGTTAAAGTAGGGTTGACATGGAGCCGATTACAATATACCTAGCCTTTGAGAACCCTTGAAAACTGAAAAAACCATAACAAACCTCCATGCCCACATCAAAATATTTGACAACTATGGGGACCAATAGTATTGGAATTTTAAACAATTAACAAATCTCTAGCTAACAACAAATCCCATCAATAATATTGTGTGTTAACACGACCTTAAACCAACGATATGGAAAATGAAGAAATTCAACAAAAACAAGATTCAAACGAGAAGCGAGAAAATTCTCAACCATTATGTGAATGTTCCTCAATGCAAGTTTATGTCTTTTACAAGGAATGACAACCAACTCTCTCTCTCTCTCTCTCTCTCTCTCTCTCTCTCTCACACACACACACACACACACACACACACACACACACACACACAAGTTTGTGAGTTGTCGCAGTAACCAATAAACAAAGAGGTTAAAAGAATTATTCATTTCCCTACTGCGATAACAATCTATAGAATAATTATCCTAGCCAGTAATTAATTGAAACCTTGAAAAATGAAAACCATAACAAACCTCCATATCTACAACAAAACATTTCACAACTATGGGTACCAATAGCACTGGAATTTTAAATGGTAAATGAATCTCTAGCTAACAACAAACCCCATTAACTTGGAAAATGAAGAAATTTCATAAAATCAAACACCAACTAACTCAAGTATTAAGAAGGATAACGATATAATACCAAATCTCACAGAAAAATAATGGCTTGATACAAAATCTCGCAGTACAAGACTGACGACCTCTCACCGACAATTTTGTCAGAAAATGACTCACGTTGGTTGCGACGAGTTGTATCTTCTGAGCGTCTTCCGAACTCGACAACAAGAATGTTGCCCTTATTCTTCATGACAAACAAAGCCTCGCTAGCGAAATTTAAGGAATGCATTATTCTCCCAAGATAATAACATTTTTTATTCTGCAAAATACATTTTAGTATGCCCAAGATAAAAAAGCACCATAAAAAGAGGACGCTAGGTATAAACTTTATTCACAAACTCTTTGTAGCTTTGTTGACACCTAGTCAAGAAGCAAATAAATGACATTGATAATGGAATCAAGACTACTAATGCTAGGAAAATGTACGAATGCTATGGCTTTTTCTTTTCTGGGCATAAGGCATCATGAAATATCGGCCACGTAAACCCAACCTCAACCACGCTCTCTGACATAAGCTAATATATGACACATCATATTTCACCTCACTGTGTCTATTCTCTGAAAAGAAGAGGAAAGAAAAACAAAACCTACAATCATAAATTATATGAAGATCTAATTAAACAACCATTTTTGAAACACTAACCCATCAAATAGTTGCAACATTTGATCATACAAAACAAACAAATGCAGTTTGTGATTAGCCTTACCTCAAACAACTTGATACACTACATGAAGGGTTTTCTAGTATGCCTCCAAACACTGCAAGCACAGACCGACCCACTTTCAACGATGACAGTCTACAACCCTTCCACCATACTAGCAATGCACAGGTTAGCAACAACGTGGCTCTCGCAGAGAAAACAATAAACATTTAAGATTTCATAGCTCCAAATTTTTAACTCTGTAATTACCGAGAGAAAAATAATTTCTCTCTGTAATCCGTATGCCAAGAATAAACCAACACTTAACCCTCACACACAATGCAATGTGTACAAACCACATCTAAATATCACATATGAGGTACAAGTTCTAATCTCAAAACTGCCTCAGGGATGTAATCTGTATCCCCATAATTATGTTGGCCAGGAATAATAAAGTTTCCTCTGCAACTAAGCGCACGACTCAGCAACGAAAAGACAGATCGTGGGTTCCAAACCGACCAACAACACGCCACTATCTAAACAGGTTGCCCATGTTGTCGATTCACAACTAAACACAACACAACTAACCAAGCCCAACACAACTAACCAAGCCTGAATTCATTGCAGCCTGCACCACAGACCAAACAATTTTTTTCTTATTTTTATTTTTTTTGCTTTAACCTTAGGGAATTCGTGGTCGACAGATTATTAAAAGTCAAAGCAAGGTTGATGTCGAACCAATTATAATATACCTAGCCTTCAGCCAGTATAAAAGAAAGAAGGAAAATGATTTTAATGTCCAAGGGGCTAACAATAGCCTATGGGACAGATCGCTTCACACACTGATTTATGTTGTTCAACCCTTTTCCTCTTCAACTTGATGATGAGCTCCCCCAATTTCTCCATTGTCCCCTTGTTGAATAAGTTATTCCAAGAGCTAGCTATCAAGATATTTATACAGTTGTCCTTGTTGTCTTTGAAAGATTCACACTCTAAAATGAAATGTTTTTTTGTTTCCACTTTTCCGGAGGTGTAGAACACATACACCCTTTCTTCCCAAGCTTCTTTTGGTCTTTTCCAACGCCCAGTTTCACAATGGAGTTGATGAGAATTGGTTCTTATTTGGGCAATAAACATTTTGGCTCTCCAAGATTTATTGGCCCCGATGTACGTTTTTTGATGATGATTGTATGTGGGATTAAACTCTTCAATATAATACTCTTTCTTTCTCCCGAGCCCTTTATCCCAAGTTCGCTTGTGGAACCTATCAATAACAAAAGCCTTTATCTCTTTACTATTCGTAAGGCACTTGTTCAAGTGGATATCCCATTTACGAAGCCATTTAATATTTTGTCTCATCCACGTCTTCTTTCTTTTGCACAATATGTCATTTAAGACGACCTTAGGCCACCGACTGTCTTCCATTTATTCAATTTTTTTTTATATATCTTATGAGATGCACCATAGCAATTGCTTCAATAGGAGAAACCCCTATTTCACTCAGCATGATATCATAAGGGACTGAACTTTTAATTTTAAACTTGTTTGTGATCAAGCGTTTTTTAATCTTCTCAATTTGTTTCCACTGTAAGTCAGATGTGTTGTTGGCCCACACTTCACAACCATATAGAACCACCGGGATCACTAAAAGCCCAAAGAGAGTTTGCATAGTCTTCCAATCCCATGGCTCCGCTTCTCTGCATCTATTTTGAAAAGCATAGAACGCTTTCCAACCTCCCAAAGTTCTTTCTTTCTGCAACCTTCCCAACTTAGATTTTTGTTGAAGTAAATTCCAAGGTATTTGTAATCTGCCACTTCTTCAAGAGTGTTGCCTTCAAAGTAGAACTTATGTTTCTTATGTTTTCTTTTGCTAGAAAAAATTACCACTTTCGTCTTCCTAGTATTGACTTGCATTCCCATTGCACTACAAAAGCGCTCAAGGGAATTTAGGTGTTCTTGCAACCCAAGAGCGGATTTAGCAATCAGAATAAGGTCATCTGCATACAAAATAAGCCTTATAACAAAATCACCCAAAAGAACACCATCACTCTCCTGTGAGTTTAACCACTCTTCAAGTTTGTCAATATATAAGCCAAAGAGGGTAGGGGACAATGGGCACCCTTGCTTGACCTCAATATCGCTCCTAAAACTTTCGGAGATAACAGTTGACGTTCTGATTTTGACTTTAACCTCCTCATATAGCCTATGGACGATTGCTCTAAGATGTATATGAACCCCAAGTTCCTCCATTCTATGCCAAAGCTTATCTATAAGGACTGTGTCAAAACCTTTTTTGAAATCGACAAAGCAACAAAAGGCTTCCTCTTTTTTCTCTCATACTTTTTCAATGATGTACCTTAGAGTTATACCGTGATCAATCGTTGAGAGTTTAGGCCCGAAACATGTTTTCCCTTTGGCACGCTTATCCTTTTCTTCCGCCCACTTGCTGATTCTATTTTCTAGCATACTTCCAAATAACTTCGCAAACAAGGGGTTTATCATTATGGTCCTATAGTTGGAGGGATTGTTGACATCCCCACTCTTGAAAAGTGGTATTGCTAGGCTCGTTGTCCAATATGTAGGGAATCCTGTTGAAATTACTAAGACAACTGAGAGGGGGGGGTGAATCAGTTGTAATTGAGCTTAAACAATTTTAAGTCTATTAAAACATTATTAATATTTCTTCAAGTGATCATCAACAATATACAGCACATGGACAGTAAAAGTAAAGAGCATCAGTCAAACATAAGGTATACACAGAGACAGATTTTCACGAGGAAACCCATAAAGGGAGAAAACCTCTTCTTCTTCGAAATGATAGGCAGTCTTTTAAGTTCTGTACATCATCTATAATTGAGCACCAACTCTCTGGTTTCTCTAGCTCCCACTAGAAGGAAGCACCAACTCCCTTAATGTTCCAACACCAACTGGATGGAAGCACCAACTTCCAGTTACACAGGCTCCAACCTGTATAACAAACAACACTTGTTCTCCCTTGCACCACCCTGCCACCCTGGTTTCTCTGGCTGCAACCAGATGGAAGCTACAACTTCCTGTGTTCAAGCTCTCACTTGAAACTCTGAGGACAACAGTCCTTCCGAGCACCTCCCAACCTCCCTAGAATATGAATGAATAAGTAAACAATCAACTACGCAGATAAATCAATTCTTACCAATCTTTCTTTGTTCTATAAATCTGGTCTTCTTCTAACTGTTCTGCAATTCTTCTCTTCCTCTGTCTGTTCAGCAGGTCTGCTCTGCATCAACTTGTTCTGTCATTCTACTCTGCTTCAACTTGTTCTGTTATTCTACTCTGCTTCAAGTTTTCTTCATCATCTGTTACTCTTCTCTGAGTTTCATCTCTCACTGTGCATATTCTCAATCTCACACTGCACATTCTATGATTTTCCCTTTCTTACAGTTTCATTCATTTTTCATACAGAAAAACCACCCACACACAGTCTGTCTCATTTTCTTTTATACACACATCCACGGCGGTTCCACTTCGCATTTCCTTAGGCAAAAGAAAGACAATTGTCCAAGCAACTGAAACGTCAACTGATTGGCAATCATGAGTCTGTTTCACTAACAGATTCGTAACTGAGGATTTAACTGTGAGAGAGAACAATAACCCTCCGATCTTTGTTCAAATTCACCTGCACCGTTGGATTGGCTTCATGAGATCTTGCATTCATTTCGGCATTTCTGTGGCCAAGCTTAGCACCTCTAGCTTCTACCTCCATCTTCCATCAATGTGATCAATGGCTATGACCACGCGCTTATGCATAAAGCGCTTTTGTGATTTCTCATTTCGTGAATTTCAACACTATGCTCCGTTGACCCCAAGTCAATGAAATTTCGATCGCTTGCCACATGTCCTATGATTCGATGGTCCAGATCCGATCTTGATTCAACGGTTGCGATTGAATCGCGATTTTGACATTCTTGTTGCATTGTTTTCTTTGCCTCTCCATGTCGCAATTCGCGAAACTCCGATATGGAGTTAGATCAATGGTCCAGATCTGATCTTGATTCAATGGCTATGATTGAATCGTGATTTCGCATATCGTGATTTCGACATTCTTGTTGCATTTTTTTTTTGCCTCTCCATGTCGCGATTCGCGAAACTCCGATATGGAATTAGATCAACGGTCCAGATCTGATCTTGATTCAACGACTGTGATTGAATTGCGATTTCAACATTCTTGTTGCATTGTTTTCTTTGCCTCTCCATGTCGCGATTCATGAAACTCTGATATGGAATTAGATCAACGGTCCAGATCTGATCTTGATTTAACGGCTGCGATTGAATCGCGATTTCGCATATCGCGATTTCTACATTCTTGATGTTCAGTGTTTTTGTCACTTCAAAGTCCCGATCCACAAAACTCCGTAATGGAGTCGGATCAACGGTCCAGATCACATCTTGATCTGACGGCTCAGATTAAATCGCGATTTTGCATATCGCGATTTCGACATTCTTGATGTTCAGTGTTTTTGTCACTTCAAAGTCCCGATCCATGAAACTCCGTAACGGAGTCGGATCAACGGTCCAGATCACATCTTGATCTAATGGCTCAAATTAAATCACCATTTCAAGAGGTTAGGGAACCCTTATCCTTTGACTCTCCAGTCAGCGAAATGACGATCTATCCCCACGTGTCCTACCCGTAAATGGACGGTCCTCCTTCTTTCAGAATTTTGTACGCCCGCTTTTCTTTGTACTTTAAAAAGCGTACAGGTTCTCCTTGATCCAACGATGGTTGGGTCCTACGCTTGGATCTAACGTCTGAGATCTGTCCTCCTCTTCAGCGCTCTTCTTGTCTACATTCAGATCTGACGGCCCATGTTCTTTCAGGAATTTTGAATGGGATCCAACGATAAAAAATGCTTCTCAAACTTTACGGGCCTTCGATCATTCGATCAATGTTGCGTTGCCTTCGATCATTTGATCTTCCTGAACTTATCTTCTGTTTGCCTGGTTGCATTGCCTTCGATCATTCGATCTTCCTGAATTTATCTTCTATTTGCTTGTCTGTTACAAACTTCCTGTACTCATGCCATCTTCATTGTTTTACTTGCCATCAATGACAAGCATTCGCTGTCTGTTAAATATTTGCCAACAATCTCCCCCTTTGGCATTGATGGCAACACAAGCACCCACATGCATTCGGACTCGACTCTCCTCCCGAACTCTTTTCTCCCCCTTTGACATCAATGTCAAAGAAGAAACATTCTTCCCCTAATCTGTTGCAAAACATACTCCCCCTGTCGACTATAAGCATCTTGGAAATACACCAGATATTCAATAAGTACTCCCCCTGACCAGGTGAACAGATTAGACACAAGAAATTATAACCCCCAATTTTTGACGACGATATCCAAAAGGGGTCGTTGCTAATGGTTTAGTAAAGATATCAGCCATCTGTTCTTTGGAAGGAATATAATTCAGCAGAACAATTCTGTTTGTAACTTGTTCTCTGAGGAAATGGTACTTTATTGGAATATGCTTAGTCTTGGAATGAAGAACAGGATTCTTGGAGACACTAATGGCACTGGTGTTATCACAATGAATTGGAATAGGATCAGTGTAATTTACCTTCAGATCTGCAAGAGTTTGTATCATCCATAAAATTTGTGTGCAGAAAGTAGCAGCAGCAATGTATTCTGCCTCTGTAGTGGATAATGAAATGGATCCTTTCTTTTTACTAAGCCATGCAACTAATGAGTCACCCAGAAAGAATGCTCCTCCACTGGTACTTTTTCTCTCATCAACACAGTTTGCCCAGTCTGCATCTGAATAAGCAGTTAACTGAAAATTCTGATTTCTAGGATACCATAGACCATAAGTCATTGTTCCCTTCAAGTATTTAAATATCCTTTTGACAGCTACCAAATGACT
>ML828985.1:15028-26335 GCA_009831015.1 Picea engelmannii
AGTAAATTTTAAGTGAATTGTTTAATATTATTTGTGTAAAGGGGCAAGAATAGGGTTGTTAACCCCTAGTCTTGTGGTTTACCCTAAAATTATGTGGATAAACTATTTTGGTGACATTTTGTATAAATAGAGATCATAAGATCTCATTTCATAACATATCTCTCCCATTTGGAGAGGCCTTGGACTGAAATTTTTGCTATCTTTGGCTAGTTTCTCTCTTGTGTTCTTGTGTATGGCTACTTTCTTGGTTATTGGTTGGTGGAAGTGATGTGCTAGCCTTGGAAGGCTATTCTTTTGCTATTGTGATGGTTTGTCTTAGCATTTCTCCTTGAATTGGTAAGGCTTTTTACATCATATTATCATTTATGTTCAAGACAAGGTTATTTTGCTAGAGCTAGGTGGGAAGTATAAGGGCATACACCCCTACCTTAGCCTCCATTATTTTATGCTTAAGTTTGTTGGTTTAATAAGGATTTTCTAAGATAAGTACAAGTGCATACACCCTCTTAGCCTAAACCCTGGCTAGGGATACTTGCCTTGGGGAGTAAGAGGATTTACACCCCAAAGGAGGTAGTACCTCGAGCTCTTTCTTTCTTGACTCCATTAACCCAATCATTAAAGGCACTAGTCATCACTTGTTGCATTGGAGAAATAAATTGTTGTCTTGGTAAACGTCAAATTTCGTGATTTTGAAGTTGTTCCTAGTGGAATCAAATCTATGCTATGAATGCTTGCTTGAGCCACTAGGGCATTTCATTTCTCCATGTCTTTCTTGATGCTGTTAAAAATTTAATCTACAGCCATTACACTGCAGAAAACCCTAACGAAACTCTTCAATAACCCCTAATTCAACTGTTGAAACTTGCCTAAAATCTGCCCACATAATCTACTAAGTACAGTGCATCTTTTGGCAAGTTTTGAGTACATTTTAGTGGTCAAATCTCTTGCTGTAATAATAAGTTTGGTACAGCCATAAGGCTGATAAATATCACTGCAGTTAGATTTTTATGACAGCCTTTCTTTTGTGCTAAAGTCTCGCTCTATCATTGTTGAGTTAAACTAGTTTTTTACTAGCTTGTCTCATGCTTATTCAAATGAACTTTTAGCACTTATTTTGCAGCCTTTATTTTCTTTATGTGTTGATATATATCATTGATTATTGCTGCAATTAGGGACAGAAAGCTTAAATTTCTTGTCCACCTAACATTATTATATGCAAGTGTGGTTTTTCTTGTGTCTCGGGTAGGTACAAACACCCTTTGCAAGCATCCAAAGATTTGGCAACCTTAGAACACCCTGAGACGAGTCATCAAAACCACTTTCTTCTTCCATCATTGACCTTTAGGGGGATACTCCTCTTCCTTCCCTTCCATCCATCTCAATCCCCCCAGGGTCACCGGGATGGCCTCCCTAGAGTGACCTAGTCACCCTTGAAGTGTGGGACCTATATCAAGGTGACATTGGGTATAGTGTCCCTTAGTTGTCGTCACTTGGTAGTTGAGTCGGGCATTGCCCAACCAACAACTTGTGCGATAACAGGTCCACGTCTGTCATTGAAGTACTAGAAGGACAATGATGCTCTTCATGGGATACAATAGAAGTTTTAACAATTCAAACATCTAGCAATTTGTAGGAGAAAATACATCAAATTTTCTACCTCATACGTTTACAAATCTTCAAAACATGATCTATCAGTTCAACCCAATTCCATGTAAATAAAAAACATAAGTGCTTTGGACATTGCAAAAGGAAATTAATCAAAAGAGATAATCATTAATATAGCTGATAAATCACAAGTAAAAATAAGAAAGGAACTTCATACTGTAGGAATAAAAAAAGTCTAGCTAGACCTCATATGAAAATTATTCTTAGAAGTCAATAAGTACACTTCAAATCTCACTAAGTACCCTTAAAATGTCAATATTTTAGACAACTATAATTTTACTATTGTAGAGAAATCAAAATACTTATGTAAAAACCAATTAGAACTAACCGAAAATTATGTAAAGACTAACATTTTTCTACCCAAGACTAGCTTATATCCATTTTATCATAAACCTTCCCACGAGACTCATTTCTCAATATTGATACCTTTTTCCTTCTCATTTGTTAAAGTAAATATTAGCTTATAATGGTCAATTAGATATTAGACTTAGTCATTAATAAAGTCAACTTGACTTTAGATCATTTTATGCTTTTGTCTTATTTCACTTTATTGTGTTTCTCGGTCTAACCCACATTCATAAAGTGGATTGACTCGACTTGCTTGTAATCCTATATAAGAAAGCTTTCGCTTTCTCATTAATATACAATACGGAGAACTCTTTCGAGTTATATTGGTTTCTTTATGTGCTTGATTTCCATAATATGGTATCAGACAGAGCTCAGCTAGAGCCATGTAGCCTGTGACAGAGTGAAGACCTAGGGACTGCTACTGGAAGAAACAGATCAAGTGATCACAAAAGTAGCACATTGAACAACCAAAAGGGATTCGTTGTAACCAAGTATTGTTTCATTTTTTTCGAAGCAAGGTCAATTTGTTTTTAATTTTCAGCCACCGTACAACGAATTTCAGTCACTGTTTTCAGCCATCAATTCCAAAGGTAGTACGGTACAACAGCACAATGCACAGTTGTACGGAATTGCTCAGAAAAATGCAGAAAATTTTGATTTGCAGCCCAGAATATCTTATTTCTCAATTTCCTTGACAATATAGACGAATTGGAAGCAGATTAACATTGTTTTTTTCCTATATTGGTGCCTAGATTTGCAGATCTGGAAGTTATTATCTTTCAGCAGATCCAAGGAGAAATTGACTGTTTTTGGTGCTGATTATTAGCACATCTCACTGTTTTTGAGTTGTTTGAGGGCAGATCTATCTAGATCTATGAAGTTTAAGCTATTGATACGCAGATCTGAGTATTTTTGGGCTAATTTGGGACAGATTTCTCACAAATCTGCATGTTTCTCAGCAATATGTGGCTGCTACATCTGTTTAGAGCCAATATCCAGAACCCAGGTATTTTTACTCCCATGTTGCAGTTTCAGGGAGGGAAGAACAAGTATTTTGCATTTGTTTCTCTGATTCAGTCTATTGTTTTGCACTCTTGACTTGTATCTATGGCTTTGTTGTCCAACATCATGCTGGAAGGAAACAAGTGTTGTTGATTGCAGCTTCATGAGACATCCTCCAGATCGTTCTCCTCTGGACTGAGTTGAGACATCTGTCAGAGAGAGCCCAAGTGTTGGGTGTGCATCAGACTCTGGACTGAGTTGTGATGACATGTGGTCTCTTGTCTACTCCTCTGGACTAAGTTGAGATGACTTGAGATGGTCTCTTGCCTTGTACTCCTCTAGACTGAGTTGAGTCAGCTTGAGATGGTCTTTTGCCTTGTACTCCTATGGACTTACTTGAGTCGGCTTGAGATGGTGCTCCAAATGGTACACATGTGGACTCAGTTGAGTAATCTGTTGAGTGTGACGTCCTTGTGGCTGAGCACAGGTGGACGTGTCCCTAGTGGCTGAGCACTAGAGGATGAGAGAGATCCTTGCAATATTGTCTGAGAGTAAGATTTACTTGTAACACTAATTATGTTATGAAGGCTACAAGTCGGCCCCACCATATGAAAGATAATTAATATTCTGTAATGATTAATTATATTATTGAGTTAATGAGGTCGGCTCTATTGTGCCAATAGACACACCTTTTGTTGTGTCAGTTATCGTATAAATAAGAGAGAATCCCCATTGTGGATTACACACTCTCACTTGTCATCTCATAATTTCAGCAAACACTTGTACGGCAGAAGTGCGCATCTTTCTAGGGCACAAGTTTCTAGGTTTTGTAAGCACCCTCTTGTGTGCTAAGGTCTATGCTGTGGGGGATCCTCTCTTGAGAATATAGCAAAGGATTGTTGGTTTTTTCCCTTTTTTGAGAAGGGTTTTCCCAAGATACTTCTTGTGTTCTTGTGCATGGTTATTCTTCTTGTGATCTTGGTTATTGAAGCACTTGTGTATGGTATTGCTGCATTGTTTATGGTTCAAGTACATGCTAAATGAAATAAACTACATGTGCATGAGCTAAGCATTAAAATTCAACAACAAGAAGTTCTCTGGGAAAAATTACAATACGTGGAAGCAACGTATGTTGGCCATTTTTTAGTACAGGGGTTTGTCAAATATCATTCTCAACAAGGAAACCAAACCCACTGTTGCAGGTAAAGACCAAGACAAGTTTGATGGACAAGACAAAGAAGCAATGATGTTGCTCAAGTTATTCTTGACAGATAAGATGCTTCTTGAGGTTCAAACCGATAACACTTTTTCCAGGATGGATGAGACTTCATACAAGGGCCAAGCCTTCTTCTTGAAGAACATGTTGTTTTCAATCACGATGATTGATGATGCATCATTAAAGGAGCACTTTCTCAAGATCAAGGACATCCGAGAATAGTTGGATGCCATTGATCGGAAGATGGAAGAAGTGGACATGGTGGTAATCACGTTGAAAATATTTCCACGTGCCGATGAGCACTTCATAGAAAACCTGAACACCACTGCTACGAATGTTGACTTGAAGTTTGGAGAGTTGTGCAATAAGATCTTACAACAGGACAGATGGAAGAAACAGTTTAGTAGTAGCAGTGAGATCGAGAATTCAGAAGAGGCCTTTGCAGCCAATGTCAAGGGCAAAAGAAAATGGGTAAAGAAGAACAGTCAAGGCAATGGTGATGATGCAACCAAGAGACTGAAGCCCATCACCTATCACTATTGTGGCAAGGTAGGACATATGAAGAAGCATTGCAAAAAGAGATTGACAAATCCAAAATCCAACCGAGGAAGCCTTAGCAAAAGGCTCACGTCACAGAGCACACAGAAGAGGAGTCAGCCTTCTATGCATCCATTGCCACGACACAAGAATATCAGTCTAGGTCATCTGCTTGATTCATCTATTCAGGGGCATCACGACACTTCACCAACAGGCAGGATTGGTTCACAGAGTATTCACCTTGTTCATCCAAGGATTCTGTGTTCTTTGGTGGTGGGGAGGAGTATACTATAGTTGGCACAGGAAATGTGCAAATTTCCTTTGGAGGGAAAATGCTCATGCTCCTCGATGTCTACTATGTGCCAGGTATGGAGCTTAATCTACTTTCGATCAGTTAAATTATGAGGCACGACCCCCATCTAGATGTCAACTTTATCAATCACAAATGCTACATAGTTGACGAGGAGACCAAGAACATTGTTTCTCTTGATGTGGAGGACAACAGGTTGTTCAGAGTCCAGACTGGTGGATATTAGACAAATCAAAGAGCATGCACTAGTAGCTAAGAGTGCATCTGACATCAATACCCTATAGCATCAGAAGTATGGGCACCTCAACATGAACTACCTCTCTCAGTTGGCACGAGAGAAATTGGTAGATGGACTTCCGAACATTCTGCAGAAGATCCAAGGAGTTTGTGGAGCTTGCCAAGTAGGGAAGCAACATAGAACGCCATTTGGTGAAGGACGAGCTTGGAGAGCGCAAAGAGTCCTTCAATTGGTTCATGCAAAAATATGTGGACCAATGAACACAGCATCAATCACTGGTGCCAGGTATTTCCCTTTGTTTGTTGATGATTTTACTAGGAAAATGTGGGTGTATTTTCTGAAACTAAAATCTGAAGTGTTTAATGAATTTCAAAAATTCAAAGCATTAGTAGAGAAAGAGTCAAGTTGTCATATTGCCTCTCTTAGATCTGATAATGGTGGGGAATTCTACTCAAAATAATTCAATAACTTTTGTGCTAAACATGGGATCCAAAGACAATATACTACATCCTACACTCCACAGCAAAATGGAGCGTTTGAGAGGTGGAGTTGTACTATCACAAAGATGGACAGGGGTATGTTGCAGAACAGCACTGTTCCAAATAGGTTTTGGGCCGAGGCATTGTCACAGCAGTATACCTGCTAAATGAATCTCCCTAGATGGCACTGAAGCAGAAGAACCCAAAGGAAGCATGGTCTTGAAGAAAGCCCAAAGTAAGTCATCTTAAGGTCTTTGGTTCAACTATCTACACTTGGATTCCAGCTGAGAAGAGAACCAAGTTAGATCCAAAGAGTAAGAAGTTGGTTGATACTGACACTAATAAGTGAGCTTCAACAGAGATGTTGTTGATGAGGAGGTTGGACCTTTCCAAACTTCTCCCAAGTTTTGAATTAATGAGAAGCCAGAAGTGGTTGAGGATTCAAGTGTCAAGCTTCAGGTAGCTCCTCCTGAAGGGGGGGAAGATTCTGAGCATGAGGAGTCTCCTAAACCAATAATTTCTTTTCCAGATACAAGTGGCCCAAGTCATGTTGGAAATACTAACTTGGATGAGGAAGATCCCAAGAAGAGACCCAAGTTGTGGCACTACACCAATGGAGATGTTCGAATAGGTGAAATGATTGAAGGACAATCATCGAGAGGAAAGAGCCAACAGACAACAAACACAACTAACTTTTCTCTTATGGCCAATATTCAAGAAATCTATGAGCCATAGATATTCAAGGGAGCACAAGGGAGACCTGAATGGGAAAAGACCATGGCAGTCGAACATGAGAGTTTGATGAAAAATCAGACATGCAATCTCACACCTCTTCCATCAGGTAAGAAACACATTGACAGCAAATGGGTGTACAAGGTCAAGTACATGGCAGATGGTACACTTGACAAGTACAAAGCACGGCTAGTTGCAAAAGGGTTCTCTCAATGAGAGGGGGTTGCAAAAGGGTTCTCTCAACGAGAGGGCATTGATTATGAGGAGACCTTTGCTCCTATAGCAAAGATGACCACCATTCATCTCATTCTAGCCATGGCAAGACGAAATGGCTAGAAGGTCCATCAGAGGGACATAACGAGTGCCTTCCTCAATGGAGATTTCGAGTAAGGGGTATACATGTATCAACTGTAGGGTTTTCAAGTTTCAAGGAAGGAGCATCTAGTCTGCAGATTGAAGAAGGCTCTATATGGTATAAAACAAGCACCTAGGGCATGGTAGGTCAAGATTGGCAGGTATTTCGATGAACAAGGGTTCTAGTAAAGTCCTTCAGATTCCAACATGTATGTCAAAAGAGTTGGTAATGATATCATCCTTCTAGTCATATATGTAGATGATATCATTATTATTGGTAGTGAGGTAAGTGCAATAACACAGATCAAATTCGATATGAGAAAAACTTTTGACATGACAGATCTAGGCCTCCTACACTACTGTCTAGGTGTAGAAGTTTGGCAAACAGGTAGTAGCATTTTTATCTCACAAACAAAATATGCCAAGACTTTGTTGGACAAGTTCAGAATGACAGATTGCAAATGTTGAAATCCTTACTCTAACACCTAGGTAACTTGTTATCTAGTGATTTCCTTACTACAAATCAGATTAACAACTCAAAAAAAAATTACTTTGCTGGAATATTCAACTCAAATATAGATAGCGGAAGCAAAACTGGAAACCAAATCATGCACGCATAAACACCAATATTTTTGGGTAGAAACCCCAGGAAAAACCTCGAAGGAAAAACCAATGTTGAGATGATTTTATTACGATAAAATAAGGGCTCCTGTAATAAGGATAATGGCCCACTAAGAGAAATACAACTGCAGACAAACTTGGAAAAGTCTGATCTGTTGTACAACCCAAATATGGCACGCTTTTCGAGGTGTGCGTGACTTTCCTTAAGCATGCCCACATATGCATGTTTGTCTCCACTGATGCCTGCATACATGACCTCAAGGATTATACGGAAAACTCCGTATGGCGCAACCCTTTCCTGTGGCTTTGCTTTGTTGAAACCCACTCACGGTTGCCTCTGTTCTCTCTTCTCCTTGACCTGATATCTAGATGGAAGTCCTTCTCCACCTATCCAAGATCTCCTTGAATCACAGTCCTTCGTGATCCAACCCTCTAAGTAAAAGTTCTTCTCTTCTCTGATCAATCTATCAAATTTCATCAAGTGTCATGTCCTTTACCCTACCCTTGCTTTTATAATCTTGAGTTATAACCTAACCCTAATCTCCAAAGTGATTGACGATTGAGATTACTTCTCACCTCACTTGAGATCAATGGATAAGATTAAATGCTAATTACTTTTAGCATCTCCTTTAATAACTCAATTAATTAATAAAAGCACTTTACTCTAATAATTCCTTCAATTAAAGTATAGTCAAGGATAAAAGGCTGTGGACGATTCCCTAGACACATAGACCTATGCAGAAATAACTGTCCGATGCTACCATGCATCAACACTCCCTCTTAGCGAGGAAGGTATTCTACACCACTACAAATTTGTCTCTTAAGAATACAAACTTTTCTTTCACCAAAGGTTTGGTCAAAATATTTGCAACCTACTCATTTGTGGAAATAAATTGAAGCGTCACTGCTCCCTTCTGGATCTTATCTCGAATGAAGTGGTATTTGATCTCAATATGCATGGACTTGTCATGGAATACCGGATTCTTCAAGAGTTTGATACAACTCTGATTATCATAGTATATCATCATAGGCTCCAACTCTTGATCAAACAAACCTGTAAGCAATTTGCGAAGCCAAATTGCTTCATAGCTAGCCATACTCGTTGCCATATACTCTGCCTCTATTGAATTGAGTGCTATAGAAGTATGCTTCCTGTTGAACCAAGTAATCTTTGATGTACCCAAGTTAAAGCAGCACCCCGAGGTGTTATTTCTGTCTACTGCACTCCCTGCCCAATCCGAGTTTGTATATCCCTACACTCCACTCCATTTCCTCCGAGATACATCAATCCATACTCCACTATACCTCTCAAGTACCTGAGAACATGATTTGTTGCTACCCAATGCACCTGCCTCGAGTCCACCATGAACTGACTCAAGGTGTTCACAGCAAAACAAATATGTGGCCTGGTATTGACCAAATACATCAACGACCCCTATCAGCTGCATGTATATCTTGGGATCCACCACCTCTAAATCTAAAGTGATCACATTCTTCAAATTGGTGACCATAGGTGTAGCCATTGCTCTACAATCCTCCATCTTGAATCTCCTCAAGATCTCAACAGTGTACTTCCCTTGTCAAAGGAAGATCTCACTCGATATTTGCCATACCTCTAATCCCAAGAAATAATGCATCAAGCCAATGTCCTTCATCTCGAACTTGGTAGCTAAATCTACTTTGCACCCTGCAATAAGCTCCTTTGCACCTGTGAGAAACAAATATCAACGTATAGAACCAAGATGAGTGGATCTACCCCAACCAGTATGAAATACAAGTTAGAATCTGCCTCACTCTCGATAAATCCCTTGCTCTACAAGTATGATTCAATCCTGGAAAACCACACCTTGGGAGCTAAGTCACCTGATTCGAGTTCGTCTTCGAATTCAACAACAATGAAATTCGAAAAAAATTGTTAAACAATTTTTTAAGTTTGCCATTAAATTCGAATATATATATATATATATATATATGTGTGTGTGTGTGTGTGTGTTATTTAAATTTATCTTGTTAAAAATAAAATTTAATTATTTATTATTTTATATAAATATATAACATATTAAAAAATATATAATTGAATTTTATTTTTAGCTATATGAATTTGTATATCATATATGTATTAATATATATAACTTTATAAATTTACATAGCATATATTATATACAATTTGTTCTAAAATATATATTTAAATATTGAAACTTATCTTATTTTATAAACATTATTATTTATTAAATGTATCTTAATAATAAGAAGAATCCTCTCTCCAATACTAATAGTTATGCATCTTGTCTTATTATTATTAATACACATGAATAATATGCAATACGCAAAGACCAATAATAATACACGTCTTATCTTCATATTAATAACTTTATAAATTTACATAGCATATATTATATACAATTTGTTATAAAATATATATTTAAATATTGAAACTTATCTTATTTTATAAACTTTATTATTTATTAAATGTATCTTAATAATAAGAAGAATCCTCTCTCCAATACTAATAGTTATGCATCTTGTCTTATTATTATAAATACACATGAATAATATGCAATACGCAAAGACCAAAAATAATACACGTCTTATCTTCATATTAATAAGTATGTTATTTAAAATTTATCCTAACTTACATATTAATATTTATACATCATGCAGACATGTACATTATGTGAAACGTCCAAAGGTGTGTTAATCAATCGGGGTTTCGTCCAAACTGTCAATGAGTTGCAGGAAGTCGTGTTGATGGTTGAGCGGACTGTTCGTCTTGGTAGCTCTTTAATCGTGAGCAATAGGACACCGTATTGATAGCGTGAGGGTCGCAGCCTGTTGGAATATAAACCTGCTCTCCTGCTCAACACTGTATTGACAGCGCTTGACACGGTATTGACGGTGGGAGGGTCGTAGCCTGTTGGAATATAAACCTCCCCTATCACTCATTAAATACCCATTGTTGAAGACCGTGGAGCTCTTGTCGAAGACGATGCTGAATCTACCTTAAAGTTCGACGAATTTTATATGGGTTTTTGAAATTCACTTAAATTCGAATTCCATGCTTCAAATCCGACAAACCCAGTGACTTAGCATGGGTGCCTGTTTGAGTTTGTACAAGGCTTTCTTAAGCCTACACACATGAGATTCCCTCCCATGTACCTCAAAGCCCTAATCCTGGTCTATGTATACTTCTTCCCAGTGTTTTAAAAACCGGTTGAACCGGAACCAGAACCGGTCGGTTTGACTGGTTTGATGGTCGACCGGTTCAAACCGGCCAATAAACCGAACCAGTCGGCCGGTTTATGACCAAACCGACCGGTTTATGATCTAACTGGCTGGTTTGGTCATAAACTGACCGGTTTGGTCATAAACTGACCGGTTTGGTCTCTAAAACCTAAAACCTAAGTAACAAACAAGTACTTGGCTCATGTTTTCTCATGCAAGTTGGAGTTGTAAGGTGTTTTGGTGTGCAGCTGAGGGTTATTTTGCCTTATTAATGCTATTTAAAGAGGTCCCCACCCCCTCCATTTCACCCACCCTAGTAATTAATGGTAATGTGACATTCTCCTTATCTTTCATTTTCATCATTTTACTTAAATTTTTAACATTACCATTAATTGTTTCAGGATGTTTGAGAGTGGTTCCAACTTCACTGGACTTCATAAGGAGAAAGTAGAATTTTAGGTCCCATTCAAAATTCAGCAGACTTAACAGTTTTCAAGATTTCAAGATTGGCAAGATTACAATGTTTCCACTGGATTCTATCATGTATGAGGGTATGGAAGTGACATTTAATCAAGAGAACCAA
>ML828985.1:46152-59735 GCA_009831015.1 Picea engelmannii
AAATTTCTAATATTCATTATTATCTCTCAACAATGTACACAAACCTTTGAAATAGCTTTTTGACGAAGCCTTTCAAATTCAGGTTGGACATCCTTCAATGCTGCAGATGTCTTTGCCATTGGATCCACTTCGATAAATTTCAACTTCTTGCTTAGCATTTGCAGCGTTCTCACATATTCTTCGTTCACCTAAAATTAAATTATAACATTAGAAGACATCACTCATGGCAGCCTACTTGAAATAGCTCCTAAGTTAACAGGGAGGAAAAATGAAAGCTCTAGTTGTTCATACATTCCCCCACACACACGTACACACACCACTAATGAGCCATGACACGGTGATTGATTTCACTGATTAAAGGCAGAAAGAACACAAACCAGATATTTCATGCACTGCAGTACTGTATAGTGCTACAACTTCAAGTCAATGAATATGCCATGATAGATAGATAATTACGGCATCAATGATAGATTGGTTATCCACAGTTTGAAGGAAAAAAACTACCTCTCCATCCACAATTGTGTCAATCATCTTTGGTGGAACCACAAGATCTTCAATAAATCTTGCCAGATTCAGCTCAGCTACCTGCAAGATGAATGCAGCTTAGAACCAATATTATTAATACAATCCTATAAGATAATACAAGATAATTTTTTAATGTCCAATGATGGCAACGATAAGCAGGTCAATGGGACTAAAAAGTACATCCAGTTTCAATACATAGTTGGAGTGTTAAAGCAACTTCTAAAGTAACATTAAGAACACAGATAAAATCTAAGAGGCTAGCTAAAAGAAAATGTAGAAGGCACATGAAAAAGAAAAATGCTATAAATGCTAAAAATAAAACGATTCTATGTTCAATACAAAGGGAAGGGTGTCAAGGTCTGTTGTCGCTAGAAGCCGAAGCCAAGTGAGGACGCCAAGAAGCAGCCTCTTTCTTAGAGTCACCAATCACTGTGAAGGGGTCAATGCATTGTTGGACAATGTCATCTAGAGTAATCAGGGCCAAGGAGGCTTGGATTTCTGATCCTGGGAACAACACAAGGGTGAGGAAGCATATGTCTCCTACCAATGTTGCAAATATCATGGTGTTTTTGTCGATATCACGCTATATAACAAGATTTCCAAGGTGTTACCCCTCATTTTGCATGAGGCCTACACTAGTGAATTTTTCACTACTCTTGTGATTTTCATCACAAAGGCAAGTTTACGGGTGGCTGAACCTTAGGATGGCCTGGGGGGTTGTGGTTGCATTTGATGAGACTATTGGTGATGTAGTCATGGATGGCTTGATGATATTGATGCTTAGGTTGTCTTGATGATTGCCTTCATTTCATGGCAGTAGACTTGGTTGTGGAGCCGTATGATCATTGAATGGTTGATGTATGACTCCCATAATGGAACGCCCTAGCACTTTTGGGCTAAGCTAACATTGTATTGGCATCTCCATTTGATTGGCCTCATAATGGTGTATAGCGCTTGGCATTCTCCCCTTGCTATCACTCGATTTCACCATCATCTGGGTTGATTTGACATGGTCTAAGTACGAAAACGCCCTAGCTTTCATGGTTTTATTTTGCATTGATATAGCAACGTAACTTCATGGGCATATGGGTTCAAGAGAGCGCTCCTCACTTGCACTCTTTCCTAGGAGAATCTATCCCTTTCAAAGGCTAGTTTTACATGATTTTGACTTATTCGGAGCACTTTGTACTTGGACGCCCTTGATTGGTTGGAGATTCTTGGCATGTGGGTTAATTCTAAATGATGTGAACTACCATTGCATGAGGAGTGCTCCCTTGTTTTACTCTTGATGGCACATGTGTGGAGGCATATACACACTTGAAACCACTTTGTGGCTTGAATGGTGAGGTTGCTCCACTTTATTCATGATTTGGCACATGCTTGTATGGATCTATCACCTTGCAAAACTTTTCATGCTTTATGGTTGAAAACATCCCAATTTTGAAGGAGTATCTTACACGCATGTTGATGAATGGTCTTATTTTATTGGTTAATGAAGCACCGCTTCCTTTCTTCATGGAGTTAGTTGAGCATTGATGGCATTTCACATGTGTTCTTCATAGATTTGATCCCTTATTTCATGGATCCACTTGCTTGACACTTGAGTTGAGGAAGCCATCCACCATTTGAGGCCACTTTACACTCTTACATGCCTTAATTGATGGGATATTTCTCTTGGAAGTCTGACATGTCCTATCAGTAGCAGTTTGACTTGATTCAAACCCTACTTTAAGGAGACGTCCAACTTAAGAAGGTTGCTTGCACTTATATCTATGCATTATTGTTGAGGGTATCCACTTATGAGGGCTTGTTGGTTACAATACTCATAATCATTGATGGAGCACTCAACCTTTGGAGGTTACAGTGCACACCTTTTCTTGCTTATTGATGGGATGTCTCACCTTGGGAGGAGGTTTCACAATCATATGCCCTCAATGGAGGAGGATGTCCACTTGTGGATGTTGCTTGCACTTATGTCTCGTTGAGGCCATCCACCTTTCTTGGAGCCTTGTTGAGGAGGACGTCTCACCTTGGAGAGATACACATCCACATTGGAGGAGATCTAGGAGACATCAAACCCTAGATCTAGGGTTTTGTTGCCTATTTTGAGCAATTGGTTATGGAGTGTTACACTTGGAGGCCTTTGGAGGCTAAACGTTGGAGATTCGATTTGTTCTCATTCCCTTCTGATGGAGATGTCCTACCTTCAAGGAGCATCTTTATTGGAGACTTATACATGTGGCTTGACCACCACTTCTTATTTTATGTATTATTAGTTAGTTGTTGGAGGATATTGTTTCATTACTCCTCCCTAGGCTAGATCTAGGGTTTTCACCTTGGATATTATTATTCTATTATAAATGGAGATAGAGTTCAACTCTATTTAAAGAGTAGCTCTCTCCATCATTTCTTCTAGTTGATTTGTGTGGAATCTCTTCTCTTGGAGCTTTGTTGAATATCTTTTTTGGAGGCTTAATGGAAATTTTAAGGGTTCTTGCTTATCATAAGTGAATCTATATTTTGTTTATAAATGTTGTTGGTTGATGCTCGGAGTTGCTTGCAAAGAATTTGTTATGAGAAGCCATAAAGAAGGGTTCATTTATCATATGTGGAAGAGTTTTAACTTTTATGTGAGAGATCTTCTCCTCTTAATCCCTTTTGATGTCATATTTTGGAATGTAGTCTTGCATCTATCATCTTGTTAAGAGTGGTTGTTGGATCAATACTTCATTGTAGGACTCACTCTCTTAACATTGTTTGAGTTTGGTACCTTTAAGGGCCCCTCTAAGTACATTTCTTCATAATTTAGCAACAAGTTAAGGCTTATTGTGTCATGTATAACAGCTCTATGTTTCTTAACCATTCATAAATTACTCTCTTTGACTTCCCCTCTTGATTCCATTGGCCCATAATTACATAGGCACTAGTCCCCTATCTTCCAACACCCTTTTATTCTCATCATACTACAAAAAGACAAAAACATTGGTTTGTTAGAGCTATCTCTTCACATCACTTTTGAGCCTCATTAATTATAGCTTTAGTAATCCTAATTGCTAGGGATACCCCTCTTGAGTTGGAGAAGAGACAACCAAAAGTGAGAGATAGGTTGCTTAGGCGACAATGGTGACCATCCTAGTAGTTCCCCTCGGGTTGCACCTTGTGGATTAGGGATTTTATTAGTAAATGAGAGTTGGGGAGGTAACACAACGCAATGATAATGTTTCCTTACTATATTGTGATATATTCGAATTTTGATACTTTGCCAAGATTTTTGGATGAATATTTTATTTAATTTTTCTTATGTGTGTCAATATTTTTTGATATTTTACCCAATGTTGCCAATAATTTATATTCTGAAGTTTGAACCCTTTGCCATATATTCATCAACACAATATTTGCAAGATTGCTCATAACATCCAAGGTTGTGGGGAACGAAATGGTGAGTAATACTCTATGCAGGACGAGCCTAGGTCTAGGATCTCCAAGAACTAATTTGTTTATTACGTCGTTGGTGTTCATCTAGAGGTCTAGATCGACAATTCATCAAGGGTCTCGATGAGCTCAATTGACTCCTCAAGGGAGGTTGGTCAACCGAAGGGGGTCAAGATGAAAACTGAGATCTCAAATATTTGCAACCTAATTGGTGTGGGTCTCTGCTTGTTGTTTGCTCCCCTAATCTAGTGAGATAACCAGGAAGAAAAGGTGATCCTCTTGATGGAATCTTCCTAGGTCATGCCATAGAATTAGGATCAGTTATTGTTTATTTTTCAATTAATGTTTCTTTGTTGACAAGTTCTTCTAGCTTTTTTTGTTGTGACTTCTTCTCATTCTTTAACTTTCTGGTTTGTGAAAGTAGTCTTTAACTATGATTCCTTAGGTAAGAAATTCCTTCATCTTTCTTTGATAAGTCTTTGTTGAAATTCTTTCGGACATTTTGAATCTTTGTTGTTCTTCTTGATTGAACTATTGATAGTTTGCTCGTTCACATTTAAAGTGTTCAGCTTCACAAGAAAAAATATTTTCCCCATCTTCCTCTACGTTTGGAATTTTTTAAAAACAATCAAAACAAATGGTGGACAATTTATCAGCAATCCCTTACTTCTTTCCTCGAACCATCAAAATCAATCATGTGTAAGACCTTATAGACATTTTGAAGCAATTTTAATTCCTTCATCATCATCTCTTGGCACATGCATCTCAAAGTAATTTTCATTTTCGTTAACCCAAGTTATGCTTCATAATACATATATTGTATTTTCCATCACACTTTCTAATTTTTGGTGCCATGGTTTCCTTTCCCTTCTTTAGTGGATTGTGTTCGTCACTTGAGATTTAGTGGGCATACAATGTGTGGTGGTCCCACTAGAATCTACTATAAACATCCTCTTCTAATTGATTTGATTTAATGCTATGCATAGCTACTTCAAATTGCCCTTTGTAATTTAAAGGAAACTCGCCACTTATACCTTCATCCTTTCTTGACTTCTTGTAATCATTTAAAGTGGCACTTGGTGTCCAACCTTTTTTATTTTTTATGGCACGCCTCGTTTTAATCAAATTGAAACTCAACTTGAATTTAAACCAAAAAGCACTTTATACCTTCACCTTTTAATAGCTTGACTTATGCTTCTCCAAAAGTGACACTCTCCCTTTTAATATTAATATCCCCTTGATCACAATGATATTGGGTGGTTAAGAGGAGAACTTGTTATCTGCCCCACCCATGTTTAAATCCCACTTATGACATCTTTTTGACTCATGAGCCAATCAGGGCTAGTAAGGACCTATTAACCCCTAGATTTTCACCCTTGAAAATCTTGAGGGTTAAGAGCCAGCATGCATTATTTTGGCTGGCATTCGAAGATTCTCCCAGAGTTTAGCACTTATGGTTAGCAGAGGTTGGTTACCACGAGAGACAGGTATATTATCGGTACATGGTTGTTTGGTTCAGAGTTAGAGTTCACTCGGTTTCCATGCATTTTGAGAGAGATGTCTACATACAGCAGGTGTTGCTGCTTTTTAGGAAACACGGTTTGAGTGGATCTCTTGACAATTTGGAGTAGTTATGAGCATACAGGGATGCTCCTTGCATGATTCTAAGCCCGATAGCACTTTTCCGGACGACACGCAAGAACTTTCTATTTTTAGCAGTTTGAGCTCCAAGCCCCATATTCAGATTCCAAGCACATATTCTTGATCCTTGAAACATTCTGAGTCTTTTGGACCTTTTCCAGGATGATTTGGCACAGTTTACTATTTTTAGCAGGTTGAGCACCAGGGCTCTCAAGTCAATTATGATCGCATATTCGGATCCCTTGCAGAAAAACAAGTTCAATGAGTATGAATTTAAAGGCATTTGGACAAATTTCTATTTTTAGTGGTGTCTACTTTTAGACAATGACATGTGGCGGTGTTCTCCCAATCTTCCTGGATGATGTGGACAATTTCATAAAATTTAGGAGTTGAATTCTATTTTTAGAAATTTCTATATTTAATAGGTACAATCATCATCCATGTAGTTCCAAGTGCCGAGATCAGATTCCAACGTGTGGCAGAGTTTCAGTTAGATATGGCATCTACGTGGCATCATTTGACCAAGGGCGCATAGGGTGAGGTGGCACTTCCGTGGAGAAATTTTAGCCAATTAGGCTAACTTTTCCCGCTAATTCTTCTTCACCTGCCATAAAACCACTTTCCATACAGTCCCTAAACCATTTTTCCCTATGCCTCTTAACCCTCTAACCCTATCCTATCCTAATCCTAAACCCACTTATCCATACCACTTTAATTAAATTAAAGCGTTCCCATTAATTAATTAATTACCTACCCTTTTCTTATCCTAACCCCTTCCCCCCATACGTACCACTCAATTTTTTTCCTAACTCATACCCACTCACTTTCCCACCTTTATTAAATGATTTAATTAAAGGTTAACTTTATTTTATTGATTAAAAAAGAGGTTTTGTCCCCCTTTATAAAAAATGCTCAGCCCTCTTAGTTTTTTAATCAATTAATTAAAGTGACCCCCTAATTCTCCCTTTTCACATGCGTACCTCCCTTTTTAAATACACCCTCACATTTTAATAAAGTTCATACCTTAAAAATATGATGTATGCTCGTTCCATTTTTTTTAAAAGTGCATGATTATTCCTTTTATGGAGTATGTACAATATATCCACTTCATGTTATATCACCTCCACACACTTAATACATCACTCGACTTACCTTTTCAAGTGCGTCGTCTCACCTCCTCACTCCACGTGAGTCACTACCCTCACGCCCACTCACCGTCCTATCCTCCACCTCTGTTGATGATTGCAGTGTTGTGTGACATTCTCCAGATCGTTCTCCTCTGGACTGAGTTGAGTCGATCTGTGAGAGGGCCCATTTGATGGGTGTGTCGTTCTCCTCTGGACTGAGTTGAGACGATATGTGCCCACGTGTTGGGTGTGCCCATGTGATGGGTGTGAGTTAGACTCTAGACTGAGTTGTGATGATGTGTGGTCTCTTGTCTACTCCTCTGGACTGAGTTGAGATGACTTGAGATGGTCTCTTGCCTTGTGTGGGAGCCCTCATGACTTGGAACATTATCCTTGGTGCGAGAGTCCAAATTTTTTGTTTGGTTGGTCATTATCCCTTCGGGAGGTCATCTTGGTTAAGGAGGCCATTTTGGTTGTTATCCCTTCGGGAGGCCATCTTGGTTATTATTCTAGTACAGGAGCCCATTTTGGTTGTTATCCCTTCGGGAGGCCATCTTGGTTATTACCCTGGTACAGGAGGCCATGTTGGTTGTTATCCCTACGGGAGGCCAGATTTCTTATTTCATTATTGAAGAGTTATTATCCCTGGTACGAGAGCCCATTTGTGTTGGTTGGTTATTATCCTAAGTACATGAGGCCATTTTGATTGTTATCCCTACGGGAAGTCATCTTCGTTATTATCCTAGTACGGGAGGCTAGCATAATACTGTAGAGGCAGTAGAGGACCTGAGAAGACATGGAATGTCTCCAGGTTAGCAACACCGGAAAAGGAAGATGTCTATCCTTCAGACTTCAGAGGGAGTCACTTGACTCAGAGAGAGTCAAACTTTTTGAGAAGAAGGAAGAGACCGTACCTTCTCCCCCTTCAGTAGTTCAGAGGGAGATAGTTGTTGATCCAGTTGATCCTATAGCTCCAATTAATGATTCCCAGAGACATGGCAGTAGGTCGGAAGAGGCTTACATGAGCTCGACAAACTCTGCAGGAGGCAAAGGGACATGCAGTTCTTCGTGGTACATTCCGAGAGAGCAAGAGACCACAAACATTTTCGAGCTATGTTTCAGCTATGAGGCACATCATTGATACTAAACCTTCTTGTCATTGAGAAGCAGCAGGTTTGGCAAGATGCCATGACTAAAGAGTATCAGTCCATCTTGAAGAATGATGTGTGGAATATTGTTCCGAGACCGGAAGGGAAGTTTGTAGTGACTTCCAAGTGGATCTATAAGATCAAACATGCAGTCGATGGAAGTGTCGAGAAGTACAAAGCGAGATTTGTGGCTAGAGGATTCTCTCAGGTGGAGGGAATAGATTATGAGGAGACATTTGCTCCTGTTGCCCGATACACTTCCATCCGTACAAGTATTTCCCTAGTTGCATCCATGGGTTGGAGACTACATCAGATGGATGTAAAGTCAGCCTTCTCAATGGTGAAATTGAGGAAGAAGTTTACATCGAGCAGTCAGATGGATTCATGACACATGAGGAGGAGTCTCATGTATGCAGGTTGAAGAAAGCCCTGTATGGACTAATGCAGGCACATCGTGCTTGGTATGACATACTTGATGAGTTTGGGCTTCAGCAAGAGTGTTGTTGATCCAAACCTATACTACAACATTGTTGGTGACGAGTGCTTGATTTTTGGTCTTATATGATTCAGAAAGTCTTACTGTTGAATGCAAGTGTGCATTAGCTTATGAATTTGAGATGAAGGACCTTGGTATGATGCACTACTTCTTTGACTAGAAGTATGGAAGAGGACTGATGAGATTTTCCTAAGTCAAGGAAAATATACAGTGGAGATATTTGGGATGATGGACTGCAAATCCATGCCTACACCGATGGTGATGAACTTGAAGAAGATGAACGAGGCTTCTTCCGATTCAGGCGAGATTGATCCACATCTTTACATACAGCTGATTGGATCGTTGGTGTATCTAGTCAACACCAGACCTGATATATGCTATGCAGTGAATGTACTCAACCAGTTCATGAGTCAGCCGAGACAAACACACTGGATAGCAGCGAAGCATGTGTTGAGATATCTACGAGCCACAGTCAGTTATGGCCCGAGGTATGCCTCTGGTGTAGACATGAGATTGCAGGGATATTCCAATGCAGACTAGGCAAGGAGCGCAGTGGACCGGAGGAGCACATCCGGTTGTTGTTTTACTTTGTGATCTGCCATGGTTTCCTAGTGCAGAAGGAAACAGCCTTTTGTGGATTTGAGTATCGCAGAAGCAGAGTACATTTCATTATGTGTGGCAGTCTGCGAAGCAGTGAGGCTTCGCAAGCTCCTTGTAGACTTATTTGGACATGAGATGGATTCCACCGTTATCCATTGCGATAACCAGAGTTGTGTGAAGCTCTCCAAGAATCCTGTGTTTAACGATAAATCGAAACACATTGAGAAATGGTGCAGAGGAAAGTAGTACACATGCAGTACCTTTCTACACATGAGCAGGTTGCAGATGTCTTCACCAAACCGCTTGCCAAGACGAAGTTCGAGTACTTCCGTGAGAGACTTTGCTTGGTGGAGAATGCCTCCCTAGCTAAGAGGGAGTGTTGATGATTGCAGCGTCGTGTGACATTCTCTAGGTCGTTCTCCTCTGGACTAAGTTGAGTCGATATGTGAGAGGGCCCATGTGATGGGTGTGTCGTTCTCCTCTAGACTGAGTTGAGGTGATGTGTGCCAACATGTTGGGTGTGCCCATGTGATGGGTGTGCGTCAGACTCTGGATTGAGTTGTGATGACGTGTGGTCTCTTGTCTACTCCTCTGGACTGAGTTGAGATGACTTGAGATGGTCTCTTGCCTTTTACTCCTCTGGACTGAGTTGAGTCGGCTTGAGATGGTCTCATGCCTTGTACTCCTATGGACTTAGTTGAGTCGGCTTGAGATGGTGCTCCAGATGGTACTCATGTGGACTCGGTTGAGTGATTTGTTGAGTGTGACGTCCTTGTGGCTAAGCACAGGTGGACGTGTCCCTAGTGGTTGAGCACTAGAGGATGAGAGAGATCCTCGCTATATTGTCTGAGAGTAAGATTTACTTGTAACCCTAATTATGTTGTGATGGGTACAAGTCGACCCCACCATATGAAAGATAATTAATATTGTGTAATGATTAATTATATTATTGAGTTAATGAGGTCGGCCCTATTGTGCCAATAGACAAACCTTTTGTTGTGTCAGTTATTGTATAAATAAGAGTGAATCCCCATTATGGATTACACACTCTCACTTGTCATCTCATAATTTCAACAAACACTAGTACCGCTGAAGTGTGCATCTTTCTAGGGCGCAAGTTTCTAGGTTTTGTAAGCACCCTCTTGTGTGCTAAGGTCCATGGTGTGGGGGATCTTCTCTTGAGAATATAGCAAAGGATTGTTGGGTTTTTCCCTTGTTTGAGAAGGGATTTTCCAAGATACTTCTTGTGTTCTTGTGCATGGTTATTCTTCTTGTGATCTTAGTTATTGCAACACTTGTGTATGGTATTGTTGCATTGTTTATGGTTCAAGTACATGCTAAAAGAAATAAACTACATGTGCAGGATGTTGATTTTTCAATAGGCTAGGTTAAGCATGAAGTTTATTCCATTTTATCATTTAACCATAACCATAAATGTTGCAGCAATCAAGATCCCAAGAAGAAGCACCATGCACAAGAACACAAAATGTATCCTGGGAAACCCTTCTCAACAAGGGAAGAAAACCCAGCCAAATCCTTTGATATATTCTTCAAGTGAAAGACCTTCACCTCCAAGAAAGACCTAGCACACAAGAGGGTGCTCAAACCCTAGAAGACTAGCGCCCAAGAGAGGTGCGCACTTTTCCCAAGTAAATGTACTTGCTGAAATTTCTAAACTCACGTGAAAGATATGATTCTACAATGGGGAATTTCCCTTTACTTATATTAGACTTGTCCTATCAATTGAAGTGTCTATTGGCTCAACAAGGCTGACCTCTCTAAGTCACAATATAAATATTATTATTATTATCTAGATTAATTATCTTTTACATTTATTATTAATAAGATTAAGGTGGGGTCGACCTGTACCCTTTACATAACAATTAGGGTTACAGGCAGGTCTGACTCTTGAACAACATATAGCAAAGGATCTAATACACCCACTAATGCTCATCCACTAGGGGCACATCCATAGGGATGCCATAGCTTTGGCTCACTGCATTACACAGAAGAACCAGATCTACACACGTTCACCTGTGCTCATCCACAAGCACATCCATTCTACAGATCTTCTGTCCCACTACCTCACACGGGAGAATCATCTGGAGTTTTATCGTCAACTTTGTTGCTCAAAGGAGGCTATCACATCATCTTCATTTCTGTTCACATGATGATGCACCTAGCAGTTTGGGATTTCACACGTTCACCTTGCGCTCAGCCCAACTCATCAGATCGCCTTTCCCACTAGATAATCATCTGGAGTTCTTCTAACTCTCTGAATGGAGGAGGTCATCTCTACGTTCCTAGCTCTGTCTCAGGCAAGAACCACGTACCCTTCTTAGGGGCTTTCTCTCAGGTTTGTAAGCTGAGAGAAAGACTTCACATAGCTGCAATGATCCACACCTCACAGGTTTGTAAGTTGGAGTCATCAATACTCCCTCTTAACTAGGAAGGCATTTTTCACCAAGTTACTCTAGTGAAAATGTCTGTAATCTGCTCATGTGTAGGAAGGTATTGCATGTGTACGATTTTCCTTTACATCATATCTCTGATATAAGGATATTTCATCTCATCGTGTTTTGATCCATCGGGAAACATTGGGTTCTCAAGGAGCTTTACACACGGCTCTTGGTTATCATCATAGGATCCATCTCATGGTCAAGTAAATTTGTCAGAAGCTTGTGAAGCCACAATGCTTCGCACACTCGATGCTATATACTCTGCCTCTGTGGTACTCAAGGTCACATAGTTTTGTTTACTGTTATATTAGGAAACCATGGCAAACTTTACGGTAGAACATCAACCAGATGTGTTCTTCTGGTCCACTGTACTTTTGCTCAATCTGAATCGGTATATCCTGCAAACTCAAGTTCAAACTGGAGGCATATCTCAATACATGTTTTGATGTTGTCTCAGTGAGTCTGTCTCGATTGACTAAGCATATTCACTGCATGGCATGAATCAAGTCTGGTGTTAACCAGATACATCAGTGATCCAATTAGTTGTGGATCAGTATCAGCTGAATCATCATGAATCTTCTTCTTTAAATCCGTCACGATGGATTTTGCATTTTGTCATACTGAACTTCTTTAATATTTTCACTGTATATTTTCCTTGACTCAAGAAAATCTTATCGATGCCCTGTCATACTTCTTGTCCCAAGAATAGTGCATCATACCCAGATTCTTCATCTTGAATTCAGAAGTCAAGGATTACTTGTATTCATGCATAAGGCTTTCTGAATAAGTCATCAAAATCAGGCTCTCGTCACCAACATTGTTAATGATATAGGTTTGGATCAGCAACACTCTTGCTGGAATCCAAACTCATCAAGAATCTATCTATCTGATATAGTTTCCAACTCATGAATGGTAGTACGAATGGAAGTGTATCGGGTTTACTATATCAAGTGTCTCATCATAGACAATTCCCTCTATTTGTGAGAAACCTCTGGCTATAGATTTTGTTTTGTATTTCTTGACACTTTCGTTAGTTGCATGCTTGATCTTATAGATCCATTTAGAAGTTATCACGGACTTCCCATCTAGTCCCTGAATAATATCGTATACATCATTTTTTAAGATATACTAGTATTCTTCTGTTATGGCATCTTGCCATACCTGTTCTCTTGTTGCTTCTCTAAGACAAGGAGGCTCAACATCAATGAAGTGGCTCATGACTGAAGGATAGCTTGAAAATCTCTTTTTCTTTCTCGGGATGTGCCTTGAGAGGCTTGTATGTTTATTTACCTCTTGCAGAGTGAGTCTAGGTAGCCCTTTTATGCCCTACTGCAATATCTCTGATCATATCAACTTGGAGCAACTGGATCAACTAGAATAATGTTTGTCTCCCTCTGAACTGCTGAAGGGGGAGAAGGCATTGTCTCACTGTTAATTTCTATCTGAGATTCTCTAGATCTTTGAAAAGTTATCACTTCTTCAAGGGAAACATTGTTTCTGCTTGTTCTTTTATTTGATCGGTTTCTTCGAACACTTGTCGACTGGATTTTGAAAAACCAATGATTAGGTTGAATTAGCAACCTTGGATTATTTGGACTTATGACTGCCAATAATTAATTTGGTAGTATCACTGAGATGCTTGTTGATTCAAGAAAAACGTTTCTTTAGAAACCCTAGAATTAATATTCTGCAGGAATTTTCGGCACCCTTGAAACCTTAGGTCCAAAAATCAAAATTTCTTGGAATTTCGTTTTGAGAGCTCTTGGAGATGCGTTGGAAGAGGTTGAAATCTTCTTTGCCAAAAGTAGCCCCAGCGTCCAAGTATTAAGGGTTGAATCACCATTGAGAAGGAGGTTGTACGAAATTTTTCTGGAAACCCTAGAAGGGTCGTACGGTTCTGCAAAAGAGGAGGGATGATTGGTAAAAGCTTGTAGCTTGTGCAATGGGTTCTTCAAGACCTATGCTCTGATACCATGTTGATTTTTCAATAGGCTAGATTAAGCATGAAGTTTATTCCATTTTATCATTTAACCATAACCATAAATGTTACAGCAATCAAGATCACAAGAAGAAGCACCATGCACAAGAACACAAAATGTATCCTGGGAAACCCTTCTCAACAAGGGAAGAAAACCCAGCCAAATCCTTTGCTATA
>ML828986.1:0-21439 GCA_009831015.1 Picea engelmannii
GAATAAGATGTCCTTAATATCATATTGAATAAAATCATATATAAATGTAGCGAGTTGATGACCATGATAGATATCACCTACTCTCACCAAATGGGTATGAAATTTGCAATGCACAGAGTTGTAGTTTCTCGTGTCTCGTCGGTGAAATGAGAACTACTTCAATCAAAATGTTCTTTGGAATGTTGTTCTAAATTATGAACCATTCTAAAGTGTTGTCTCCATTGCAATAACGTATACACAATTCTCCATTTAACTACTCACATATAATATTGTCAATCTTGTTTGTAGACTTAAAAACATTAGAAAAAGGCCCAAAGTAAATATAGATTATAGGAAAAAATAAATTGTATTAGTGTCCATAAATGATAACTCATGTTTGTGAGATAATCATTTCACTTTCAAAAGTCATTTTTAATAAATGATAATAATTTAATTTTAAGGCGATGTCCAAGTTAGACACCAAATTGGTGTATGAGACCCCTTGTTTGTGGGACAAGAGACCCTCTCCCCGCAGGTATTATTCCCACTCAAACTATACGAGAAATAAAGAAAAGGATGAGCCATATCTACCTTTGTTATATTTTCTCATCCACATTTCACTGGTGAGATAGTCAAACTATTAGGGCATTCACTAGGGCTTCATTCTCACCTGAATGTCTTTGGTATTAGTTCCGAAAACATGAGTTGGTACATGATACTCAGTCCTAGTTCAGTTTTGCACACAATTCACACTAATAAACATCAACACACATAATAAACCTATGCAACCCTACAACAAGATCCCTAAAAAAGGATATACCTGAAACTTCTATTGTATTGCAACCGTTATATACAATTGTTTAACCTTCCTCTGTTTGTGATTGGTATGTAAACAAATCCTTGATAGAAACTAAATATTTGGGAAGGAGTTGTACATTCCTCTCCTCAAATATGAGGTGTGCTACATTTTCACCACAAGAGCATCACTTCTTGTTGACTATACATCAAAATTCAATGTGGAAAATGGACCAACATTGAGATTAAGAAAGAAATATTCAAAAGGTAGCATGATCACTAGGTTTCAATGATCATTCATGTAAATATTAATTATTTAAAAATCAAACTATTCGTGCAGCAAGCTAATGCATAAGGTATATAATTTTCTCATTGGCTGCCATGAATCAATTCTATACTTTCAATATATAAATCAATTCTATACTTTCAATATATATATATATTGAAAGTATAGAATTTTCAATGAATTAGAGAGCAATACAACTTGCACATCATTTTCTTGTAGGTCTTCTCATTGAGAAATTGTTGCATGTCTTGTATGTTAGCTTTGAGAAAGCAATCCAAGCCCATCAATAAAGCAACCAATAGCAATACATTTTCTAATTCCAGTATTCTTTCATTGGACATAGTTATCCTTAAAGTTGTAGCATATCTCCGTGGACTATGTATCTAAAGAAAATAAATTGTAATCCTTGGTGGATTATACATAGCTTGACACACATGTTAATAACATTTTCATGAAGTCAATTCCACAACTGTGCATAAATGTAAGTGTATATTTCATGATGAGATTCTATCAGATGCCCTGCGCCTTCCTAGTTTTCTGCCTCCAAAAAGGTGTCAAAGCCAAATGAGTATTGAGGCATAACAGTATGATCTCCAAAAATCACACAATCATCATCTTTACATTCCTTATTCATGCTTTTATGTAATATTTTTGAAATTATGTAAATTGTGAATGACATAGTCAATTCACAACCTAGGTCTAACTTGCTAAGTAAAAGTTGCATTTCATATCATATAGTTTAAGCATGTATACCCATCATAAGGAATAAATCATATCATCACTTTTCCCCTAGATTTATCCTGAGTGGGAAATTGGAAAAATTCTACTTTTCAATCTAACTGGGAAATTAGAAAAAGTACAATTTATTCTCAAGCTAGCTTAGATTCCTCGCATTCATTTTCAAACCAAGCCAACTTATAACACAATTTCAGAAAAAATAATAGGTTGTAAAATTCACATCA
The DNA here is from genome assembly GCA_009831015.1 of Picea engelmannii. NCBI lineage: Eukaryota > Viridiplantae > Streptophyta > Pinopsida > Pinales > Pinaceae > Picea > Picea engelmannii. The sequence goes on from ML828986.1 coordinate 2,023, forward strand.
AAGATCAAATATTGCGAAAATTCATTTAAGAAACAAAAGAACATATTATAGAAATTCATCCCATGTAGCAACATTTATGACTTAGTTAAAAAATTTATGTGGTACAATGAATAAAAGAGAATATGGAAATTCATCCCATGTATCAACATTTATGACTTAGTTAAGAAATTTATGTGGTACAATGAATAAAAGAGAATAGTGACCATTAAAGAAATGGTCTATCAACTTATACAAATTCAAATTGAAAAATAAATCCTTCCACATTTAAAGATGTAACAAACATTAAAGTAGTTATTTAATAAATTAACACTTAAAATTATTTAGTTATTAGTTAAATATGCTTGAAATATATTTTTACAATAAGAATTTTTATAAGCTTCTAAACATTGTGTGTAAGAGTTTATTGTTCCTCATGTAACAAATTTTGATACTTATTATTCTTCACGTTAAGAACTGTACTTATCTTGTAGCTACCTATGGACAATTACGTTCTACATGTGTGGCAATTAGAAGGCAGTGAGTATTTAATTAACTTATTTTCAATGAGTATTTAATTAATTTATTTTTACTTTAAAAAATTAAAAAAATATTATTAATAATAAAATAAAAATAATAACATTAAATGCAATTTAATATTTTAATGGTATGTGTAAAACAAGATAAATCTAATAAATTAAAATGAAAAAAAAATTGATATCTATAATGTAAAAATGAGAAAAAAATAATTATATTTATTTTAAAAAATGCAAAAGAGACATGATATAAAATTAACTAGCTTAATCCATCTTAACTTGATGTTTTAAGAATATAAAAAATTACTTTCTTTTTTATCCATCTTTGACTTAATAGATTCAAGATTAAGATGGACCCAAGTAATTTCTTGCCAAATGTTCATCTTAATTACATTTAGGTTTGGTCCACTTAAGAAATAAATTAAATAGTGTCAACTAGTTCAATGAAATGGTAAAGGTGGGGATGTTTTATATCTCCATAGAGACATGCTTTGCTTCTCACATCTCATTTGTACAATTAAGTCATTTCAAAGAGTTTGACTAGATGCAATTCTTGGGCAACTTTGGTGTAATAGATATCTCCACCTACAACTTCTAAACCAAAGGAATCTTTCTAAAGTATTGTAATTCAACTATTTAGATCAGTATTTGGATCCAAATACTTAGGTGAAGAATCCAATCATAAAACCCTATTGAAATAAATGAAAAATTTGTTGAGTAGTTCACAATTTGGAAAAACTTCCATATTAAGAGAGCATTGAATAAACTTGTAGACATAAGGTCCAAAATGTGTAGTGGTTCAAGAATGCTATCATAATTTGGGGAATATTTCACTAGACAGATGCATTACCCAAAGATACCCATCTTGTTCTCGTTCTGTTGGTTTATATCATTTAAGGAGATGGTTTGAGATCATGTGATAAAAAAAGTTAGAATCTCTAAACAAACACCATTCCATTGTGATATGATCAATTTGTTATTTTTTTTCCAAAAAAAAATCATAACCTTTCCATTATTCAAGTGAAAGGATTACATTTCAACTTGTGGTTTATATCATTTAAGGAGATGGTTTGAGATAATGTGATAAAAAAAGTTAGAATCTCTAAACAAACACCATTCAATTGTGATATGATCAATTTGTTATCTTTTTTTTCCAACAGAAAAATCATAACCTTTCCATTATTCAAGTGAAAGGATTACATTTCAACTTGCAGAGGATGTAAAGAACCATTCATCAAAATGGGTTTCCCATATCAATTTGGGCACAATTCCATTCTCTATATACATGAAAATATAGTCCAAATAAATTATCTATAATAGCTCACTAAAACTTGACATTAAGAAATATTATTATATTGAAATAGGATTTAAAGAGAAATGGATCTAGAATGCAAAGTCTCCTATGCTCTGTCCCTACTGATATTGAGCAATAATTAACTTGGATTTCTAGTCATATAGTGCTTGTATAAAGAGTAAAGTTGCATATTATATTCCCTATAATGTGATTGGAGCTAATCTCTAAGAAGCATTGCTTGATCTCCTCAACCCATTCAATAATCCCGCGAAGGAGGATGTCTCTATAATTCCTTGAACCATTTAATTATGCAACATTTCATGAACCCACAAGATTTCTGTTCAGATCTTGTGATCATTCACCTCTTGAGGGTGTGCGACACCATGAGAATTCTTACTTGGTTTCTTGAAAACACCAAGAATACTTCGTCCAAACTATGCCTCTTCACCTAGAGCATAACCATACTTTGTTCTAGGCTACATGCGAGTCACACTCCTACTCTAGTGAAACTATTGTATACTTAGACAATCTTGTTAACGATTTAACACTTAGTCATTTAAGCATACATCCAAGGACATGAGAAAATAAGAGAAAAACTATGGAACACATGAAAGACTTACACATAAATAGTATGGGTGGAAAGAACCATGCCTAACACTCGACTAAGTCTTTGTTATTGTGCAACAATTACAATATGATCAATGTCGACTTGATTTACAATTCGACAGAGTCACACAACTTGCCTCACCTCACGAAGACACTCATACACAAATTCATCACACCAAGACTCTTTGTCACATCTGTCTTTGCAACCTTCTATGGTGCACCTCAGATGTGCACTCAATCATAGACTTGTTGTCCCTTCGTTACCAGAGACTTCACCAAGTTAACACAAATTTCGGTTCTTCCTCACACATGCCTCCAACAGACCTATGTTTCAAGAATTCCCTAAAATATCCTAGTGCATCCCACCATTAGCTACTTGTATTCCATATTTTCGACTCTGCCTCAATTCTGCCTTGCCTCAAAACTTTTCTTTAGACTTGATTGTTACACATCAAAATCACTCATTGCAATGATGGCTAGTGTCGTCGTTACAAATATTGCAAGTGTCGCATATTGGTCGCAAGTGTCACAAACATTATCTTGTCTATGTCGTCTCTCTAACGACATCATAAAGACACTTAAGACACCTCAAAGACTAGTCTTGAAGAAGGGAAATCAATTGACAAGGAGTACAAGCCTTTTTCCACTGAAAAAGCCACTCAAAAGTCAAATTTGGAAGGGAGCGCACTCCTACATACTGTCAGGGAGCGCTAGCGCTCTATACCCTCTTCTAAGGGAGTGTTCCAACGCTCTATGTCCCTTTTGAGGGAGCGCTGGCCTTTTTTGGGCGAAATTTGGTTTGTTGGAGGAAATCAGGGAAGAATCCCCTCAATATCTGAAGGTGGTTGGATTCGAATCTGAGGTCAATGCATGATCTTAGGGGAGATCCACAACTGAAGGAGAGGAATCCTCAACTTATCCCAAAGATCTCTCAAGTGGTTAGGTCTCTCCAAGCTTATATAAGGAGGCCTCTTCATGGTGAAAGAAGATATGGAGATTGAGAATTACACCAAACTTATGATCCCATATGTGAGATGCCATTGAAGCATAATCAATGTAGATTACTTGAGAAAAGGGATTGGACAAGGAGAGCTGGAAGAAGCTGTTGCATCTTCATCAGAGGATTGTAAGTACTCTTCATTTGTTGTCATTGATATACATACATGCTTGGCCTGTTTATTTCAAGTTTATGTTTGTTCCACATGAACTTGCCTTCAGTAGATAGATCTGTATTTGAGCTAATATTAGTAGAATAGGAAGCTTGTTGTATCTTTGTTTGTTCTACAAGACTTATCGAGGAGCTTGGGATTAAATCTCAACTTGGACTTTGCGAGGAAAAACGCCATTTAAAAAGGTACACTTTTCTTCTTCCTCTTCATTCATTAGCTTAATTAGATCTAAAAGGATGTCAGTGACCAATGATAGCACCCTTTTTGTCTTGGTTTTAGGGGTCTAGATACCAAGAGAGAATCCGCTTGTTTGGATTCACCTGTAACATTGACCCCTTGTTATTGTTCTACAAAAAATTATTTTCTTCCTTGGTTGTGCGCCCTTGTGCTCTTATAGGGACTCCAAGGGTCACCTATGCGAAACATTGTGTCCTTTGGATGTGTCGCACCCCTTTGCAAACCATACACTCAAACAACTCATTGCGCTCCTTCGTGGACCCGTTGCGCCCAAACAATCCCGTGTGCCCATCAATGGGCCTGTCTCTTAGACTAACTCTCCCCATCCTTCGGCATGTGCCCCTTGCCTTGTTATCTTCCTTATGTCGATCATCATGACTCATCATGGGTGTGTCGAAGGGGTCATACAACCTCTTTGGTGTGCTCATGTTGCTGAGGGAAAACGGGTCCACTCCTGGGGCATGCTCCCAAGTTTCCCCACACTTCCCCAAACACAACTCAAGTCTTTGTCAAACGTTCCAAGGAAAGTAAGGTGTGTGCCCCCTTGGTGTTTCACATCACCATCATGGGCCCAAGGTGCCCCTGATCACACCCACATGTCTTCATTCGCCCAACCAATCACATACCTATTGTGTTCTCTTGCCTGACTCATCCCCAAGTCTACCCAAAGAGTGTGCATGCTCAGTGGGTGTCATGGGAGACCTTATATCCTCCCCCACTCCAAGTTGTTGTCATCCCCGACAACATCTGTCAATATACAAGGTGCCTCTACCCCATATCTATATCTCGTCACCACTCAATGACTTATGTCTCCTCAACTGTTGTCGTCAAGGGAAACTCCCTTTAGGAAATTACATGAGTCTACGAAGTGTCACGCCTCACTAAATTACTTTTTCTTCCATACTTCAATTCATATGCCCTTGCTTCCATGCATTAGATCCCCTTGTGAGTTCGACAGATTGGGTAGCTAGTCTATTCATCACACCTCTATATCAAGAACTCACATCTTCATATTCAAACATCCTTTTATACCTGCAAGCTCATCACATACGCAACTCCTCATTCCTCCAATCTGTCAAGTGAACCAACTTTGTTCTCAACAAATTTCCCTAAGGAACCTCCTCAAGGTGCCCCATTGACCTCACTGCCTCCCACCAAGAAAATGAGGGATGATTGGTTGAGCCATCTCCCCCATCTCCAATATATCCCAATGCCATCGATAGAAAGTCATCGTGCTTCTATGTTATGTACATAAGTAGCAGTACACTTGAATCGATTTTTCGTTCACACTCCTCCATGATTCGTTCTAACTTAGGGTCATACACACATTCACTATGTCCAAGTTTTCTAGAGGAGGAATCGACCTCTTCCTTGGTTCTTTTCCACCAAGGTTGATGTGTCTCCCTCATGTCCTCTTTTTCCATGGATGGTCTCTACTCCTATTCAACGAACTACTTTGGCATCCTCATCTCTATGACTTCCTCTGATATTCACTGCAACTCATCAAATTTAAAACATAAATCAACCAATCCATCCATTGTCTTATCCAGATCTCCAACTATCTCTTCAACATTGGTAACTCTATATTTTGTTGACATGAGCTTCCTTTCATTCTCTACATTAGACTGTCCAACCATCACCCATGTCATCCAAGTTCGTCTCCACGAGGTTGCCTTCTCTGGTTGTTCACAACAACCATTTGCAAGGAAGACATCCGCGTGCCTCATTCCTTCCTCCTTATGGTAGGAATCAAACATGGAATCTGTCTTGAGAAAATGGAAAAATTGTTCATGTGAGGAATAGGTTTTTCCTTTTCCTTCCTCATGAAATCCTATCCCAACACAACTTCGAAATTGTATGTAGGAACAACAATGAAACTTGTCCTTCCAGTGAACAAGCTTCAACGAGATGTCCTTAGCTACACAAAGGACTCTCTCTACACCTAAATTGATTGTCTTGAAGGTTGTCTACATTGGTTTGGGCTACAACCCCAACCTCTGCACCATTTCTTCCCTCAATAAGTTATGTGTTTCTCCACTCTCTAGCATGGCTATTCCTGACTTTCCGTTGATTTTGGACTACAAATAGCAAAGTTTCATCTCATATTTCTCTTGGCTCTTCGTGGATTCACCCTCCATGACAATGTTCAAGACCTGCAAGACTCCAAAAAATCGGTTGTCTGTATTCTCCAAAGAATTCAACTTTTTTTTCAAGGGACAATTCTTTGCATATTGTTCCTTGGAACAAATCCAACATGAAATTGGATTCTTCTCTTTCATTGCGTCTATTTACTTGGCATTATCCTTGTTTCCCTTGGACGATTTCATCTTTCCTTTGTACTTCTCCTTCCTATTCCCTTGTTGTTTCTCACCTTAGGCATCCTCACTATTCCTAGGACTTGTCTTGGGTTCACCCCTAAAGTCCAAAATTTTGTCTATTGCGGTGATGGTTGTTGCAAGAGTCTACATGTTTTGTTGTCGCATCTCACTCCATGCCCATGGCTGCAGACCGTTCATGAAGTGGAAAATATTGTCTTCCTCTGACATGTCTTTGATATACAACACGAGTCCCGTGAAATCCTTGATGTAGGATTGGATCTTACCAACATGCATGAGAGACAACAACTGATTTTTTGTGATCCGTGCTTGGCTCCCTAGGACAAACTATGCCTTCAAGCTGCCTTCATCTTTGCCCAGTTTTTGATCCTCTCAACGATTCTCCTAGCTGCTAGGTCTTCCACCTGGTTCCTCCACCATAGCTTAGCGGTTCTTGTCAAGAATAATATTGTAACATTCACCTTGGCTTCGTTTGAACTTCCATTCAAATAATCCAAGTATTTATCAATGTCCAACCAGAAGTTTCCAAGAAACTTAGTGTTGTGAGTGTCATCATATGGATCAGGTTCCTTTATCTTGATCCTCATCGACATGATAACAGAGCTCTTTCCATTATCCAAACCTCTTTTCAGCAATATGACGATGTCATCTAGGTCCTTCAACTTTTGTGTGACTGAGGCAAGTGCATCCTCTGCTGCCTTGAGTCTATCTCGAACATCGTCGATCAAGGTGTCAGTAATCAAATTCACAGTTTCCTACCACTCTTGGACGACTTCATTAAACCCATGCTTCATCCTACCTATCTCAGCCTCCATGTGTTCAACCTTCTCACCATGCTGACACATTTGTGTCTGTCATCTGCTCAACAATCTTCTCTAAGATAATGAGTCGATCCTTCATTCTATTGGTATTGGGATCCCTCTTGATGTCATTTCCATCTGCATGTGACCTAGCCATGGATGGACCTCTAAATATATTCACTTTAATTACAAAGGGTTCATCCAAGTCACCCAAGAGTTCATCTCGATACTTCTTCAAAATTCTATGATCAACTCTGCAGCGAACTCTGTCATTACTTATGCAATCAAGTCTACAAGAGTCCTACATTTGTCCACCTTGACCAAGTTCTCAGTTCACCCAAAGAATTATGTGCTTGGCTTACCCAAAGGGTATGCACATGTATGTTCATAAGTCATGAATTCTTATGCAACTCGACCCTTTACTTCTATCACAAACCACCAAGTTTGTGCTCAAGTTGTCTCTGCGATGGGTCATTCTACTTGACTGAACCCTCACCAAGCATGCACCCACATTTTATTCTCAACAAGTGCGCCTCACCATAACTATTCTGACCATAGTAGTGGTGAAGAGCCAAATATGCTTCGATACCTCCTGTCAAGAAGCTGAAAATGTGGTGAAGAGCACCAAATTGTTTCACCAAACAAGCTCTGATACCACCTCTCATGAAGGTGACAACATGGTGAAGAACTCACCAAACTGTTTCTCAAATTTTCTCTGATACCACCTGTCGCGACTCCACATGACACCTGTTCAAATCTTATGATCACTCACCTTATGAGGGCATGCAGAAGTGTGACAGTTCTTACTTAGTTGCTTGACAACACCAAGAATACTTCATCCTCAGACAATTCTTACTTAGTTGCTTGACAACTTTGCCTTAGACTTTCCCCCTTGTTCTTACTCTCCAAAAACTTCTTTTCTTCCTTATTTGTGCACCCTTGTGCTCTTATAGGGAATCCAAGGGGTGAAACTTCGCTTCCTTTGGGTGTGTCACGCCCCTTCGCAAACCATACACTCAAATGACTTGCCACGCCCCTCTATGGACCCGTTGTTCCCAAACGAGCATGTGCGCCCATAAACCGTTGTGTCTATTGGACTGGTGTGCTTCATCCTTGGGCATGCATCCCTTGCCTTGTGCTCTTCCTTGTGCCAATCATCGTGACTCCTCGTGGGTGTGATGAAGGTGTCATCCAACCTCTCTGGTCCACCCATGTTGTTGAGGGCATACGAGTCCACTCCTTGGGCATGCTCCCAAGTTTCCCTGCCCTTTCCCAAACCCAACTCAAGTCTCCATCAATTGTTCTAAGGAAAGTAATTTGTGTGTCCCCTTGGTGCTGCATGTCACCATCATGCGCCCAAGGTTCCCTTGATCACACCCACATGTCTTCATTTGCCCAACTGATCGCATGATATTTGTGTTCTCTTGCCCAACTTGTCCCCAAGTCTGCCCAAAGAGTGTGCACACTCAATGGGTGTCATGGGAAAGACCTTACAAAACCAACAATTAAGAATCACCATAGATTTCGATCTCCTCCACTCCATGGTTCTTGGAAAGTTGCATTAGTATGAATACATCCTTCAACTCAACCCTCTTAATTGTACCTTCTTTTCACCTACATTCAAATGAAATCTTGAGTGACAAAGGAAATATTTGGACACAATTTGGAGAATGCAATGGGAATAATGAGTGGATATATGACATTGTTGTACCTTCTTTTCACCTACATTCAAATGAAATCTTGAGTGACAAAGGAAATATTTGGACACAATTTGGAGAATGCAATGGGAATAATGAGTGGATATATGACATTGATAAAAAATAATATGCCAAAGCATTTGGTACAAATCTTGTAATTTCCTTCCTCCTCATCATCATTATTATATATATATATATAACCAAATGAAGGCTTTAGATATCATTTGTATATAAATGGATAAACCACCGTGGTTTATTGATTTTTAAGAAAGTAAACTAAATTTTTATTTTTATTTTTTAGTGTGAGTTTAATGTTAATCATTTTACAAATAAATGCCTCATATATTATGTTAGTGGACAAGATTCTAAAATTATGTGTGGACAAGATTCTAAAATTATGTGTGAACAAGATTTTATGTGTGTGGACAAGATTTTAAAATTATGTGTGAACAAGATTTTAAGCTTTTTATTACTATTAGTCCATGACAAAGACTCTTGATTTCATTTCTTTCATTACTATATATATATGTGAGAATAAGTAAAGTGTAGAATAAATTCTATAGTTTACTGAATGAAAGTTATTGATTAGACTATATTTATCATTAACATATCAAAAGAAAATTAAAATTAAAATAAAAATGCATGATAGAGCTTGAGTTTTTTGCAAGTCATTATGATAAGTCATCGCAATGCATGAAAAGTCTTTCTTGTTGCATCAATACTTTTGAACACAATAAATTCCACCATCATTTGCAGGTGAGTGAGAATCCTAATAATGCATATCAGTAGGAAGTTAAAGTTGATTGACATTAAGGTTGGCCTTCTCATGTCATCGTACGCCTGTCCCTTGAAATAAATTTCTCAATAAAGGATAAAAAACTCATGTCTTTGAGTTTATAAAAGGTGAGAGAGATAGATCACAAAAAATGCTAGTGTTAATGGAGAAGGTTTTGGAGAGAACACCACACCTCATTTATAGCTAGGGCATTGGATATAACTACTATACTTCATTTTTTTTTTCCAAGGAAAACCTTATAGGGAAATCTTGGGCACTTCCCTTCATTCTGAAAGTGGTTCCTAGTGTAAAACTATCAATGTTCATTATGACACTTAAACTAGCAAGGAAATCAAGTGAGGCACACAACATAGGCATCCAACCCGAGGGATCAACCCTGAGACATCCTGCATGAATCTCAAAGCACTCAACCACTCAAGCTATCCCACTAGGCTAATGTCATACTTCATTTTCTATGCATGGAACTGTGACAATTATGGGAGTATGAGGGATTATTACACAGACTAATAAACAAAGTGTACAAAATTTTGAAAGGTTGAAAGAAATATTATGTATTATTCTTGTCTCTCATAGAATTTATAGTAGGTTAGAGAGACAAAGCACTAGTAATGCTAATGGAGGAGGTATTGGGAAAAAACCCATACTTGATTTACAACTTGGGGGCATTCAACAAATTATAATTATAGAGACAACATAATTAGTGGAATGATCAACAATCATGGTTTGCTTCTTTTGGGAGCTTTGGCAACAATGGATGTATAGGTCAACATTATCCCTCCATCATGTGATGTAGCTTATTATTTCCTTCCTTTCTATTCATGGTAGAAAACATTTAAATCACTCATCTTCTACCTTTGATAGGAAATATTTTTCCTTATGTCTAAAAACGCCTTGTTGTGTATAGTTATCTAGCCTCATCCTTGTAAATCCTATTGAGATAAGGGTTTTTATAAGTTCACTTAACCATCATTTTTTTTATTCACATCTTTAGTTAAATTTTGTGTACTTTTAATATGATTGGATTCAATATGCTTTGTAATAATTTAGCTTGGATATTCATTGTCTTTTTATACAACAATAATCTCATTGTGTACTTCTTACCCACATTATAGACTAAAACCCTCATTCTCTCCCACTACCCAAGTCCCCTACGCGATTCACTTTATAACCCCTTCCTCACTCTTATTCTTTGCTTATGATAAGAGTCATCATGGTCCCTTCTCCATTGCATTTTCTAGGTCCATGCATCATAGTTATCCACCTATGAGAAAATATGAAATTATTCCATCTATGAAGCATAATTGGCACTTTGTGAAGATCTCTGAGATTGTATTCATTCATAACACATCTACCAATGTAGAGTCTTTTTCTCTTGAAGCACTGGAATCGTTCATGCCATTAGTCATCACAATCACGCTATGTGGCCATCACTAATGTGTAAAAACCCAATTGTTAATCTCTAGAGAAAATATGAGTGCGCTCAATGTTTTTTTATTTGTTTCATTTTAATAAAGATTAATTACTTAGCAATAATTTTATCTTGGTCAAAGTCGGATACTAATTGCATTGAATCTATTTCCATATGGGTAGGGTAGATTCATATTCTCTTAAGCATTGACACCATTCATGCCACCAATTTAATCACAATCAGACTATGTAGCCATCACCATTGTGTAATCACTTGAGTGTGAATCTCTAGAAAAAAAATGATCACATTCAATTTTTTTTTATCATTTTCTCATAGTATTTATACATTTCTCAACTTAATCATTTGGATTTTGTCTTATAGTTTTGTATTTCTACATTTCTCAACTTAATCATTTGGATTTTGTCTTATAGTTTTGAATTTATTGAAACAAAATGTTCATAATCTCTTGGGAAATATTTCTCTTTCATTGCCTGGAAAAAATCTTCCTACAATGACTAACTCTCATCCTAGTGGCATAAATCCACCCCCCTAGGGTTTCCCTAAACGTTTTGAAATACCAAATTGTATTGTTGCTAGATCAATGAATTTAAAGGCATTAACGAACTTTTCTATAGCTAAAATCCAACGATATAGGGTTTCAGGCTCAAGATTACCATCATAGCACATCATTTCTAAATTTTAACACTTCTTCAAATCTTTGTGATAATGAGATTAGTGGTTGTGAAGTTTCTCTTGTAATGTTCAAAGTGCATCCTTTAGCAATTTTGGGTCAAACTTCTGCATAATAGTTTCTAGCTACATATCCAAATTTTAGAATCAATCCTAGTGTGTAAAGAACTGACTTTGATTAGAATTGTATTTCTCCTTTTGTGATGTCTTGCTTTATTTTAGAAGAAATCCATTCAAAACTCCAATTCTAAGTCCTATTTACCCATAACAAAAAAATTCAAAACGTATTCTCATAGCACTTGATGTAGGGAAATCTAGAAAGATAATAGATAAACTAAAGAAAGAACAATGAATTTAACCATGCACATAGTGTGAAAGTAATCAAATACATTAAAAAAAACATTCATAAATCCTAAATACCATATTATTCATTTTTTAGAGGCTTTCGATTGCATAGTATTGTTCATATTTTCCCATGCTAGATTTTATCCCATAAGTAGTCATATTCAAAACTCTAGCATAACTATGTAATGGGGAATCCTTGTTGATGCATTTTCTCCTCTTTGAGTTATTCTCAATTGCTTTACTAACTTATAAAGTTATATGAATTTGATGAATTGCTAATATGCCAATTACTTATACCATTATCAAACATGTGTTCTTTTGTTTGTAGTGTAATATTTTATGCTATGTAATGGGAAACCCTTGTTGATACATTTTCTCCTCTTTGAGTTATTCTCAATTGCTTGACTAACTTATAAAATTATATGAATTTGATGAATTGCTAATATGCCAATTACTTATACCATTATCAAACATGTGTTCTTTTGTTTGTAGTGTAATATTAAAAGAAAACAAGAAAAATAAATTAACCTTAAAAACACTTCATAACTTAGCCTAACAAACACCTTATGTTTTAAATATTTTATCAAACATGTGTTCTTTTGTTTGTAGTGTAAGATTGAAAGAAAAAAAGAGAAATAACCTAAAAAACACTTCATAACTTACCTAACAAACCCTTTATGTTTTAAATGGAGGCATTGACCATCACATAACTTGAGGGATGACTCATTGAAAGACCACTTGAAAAAAATAATAGCAATTCACAAACCACATCACAAGTTTATGCACACTTGAAAAAAATAATTGCACAACTTGCTCATGCTCAAATATAGACCACATCACAAATTTATGCAAGATGGCATCGGTGTGCCTTCAGTTAATACTGGCAACTTGTAAAATTACTATAACCCCACTATAAGTTTTAATAAAAAATAGTGAGAAAATAAATAACATATGGTAGCTGTAAAAAGTATTATTAACCCAAAAACTACTTTGGAAAGAACAAGCATAAGTTTTAATAAAAAATAGTGAGAAAATAAATAACATATGGTAGCTGTAAAAAGTATTAGTAAACTAAAAACTACTTTGGAAGGAACAAGCATAGTTTACTAGATGAGACTACTTAAAATCCATGAAAACAACCATGGTAAGGGTAACATAAGGGTAGAAGTATATACAAAAACAATATGAAAATGAAAAAGAGAAAAGGGTACCCTCATCTAAACTCTCTTGAATTACATAAAAGCCATGGAATACCATAACTGTGAGTATGTAAAAAAGGTGTTGAAATACCATCAACTTAAATGATAAAATAGAGCTAACAAAATCATTAAAACCTCTATGGAGTAATCTTACATAGAAAGAGTCTTCATGAAACTAGGCTATGAATAAAATTAATCAAGGTCATATGTAAGTCTATCCTTGTTGGATATATTACACACACTTATGATTTTCCTTTCATTTTCTTTTCCTAAGTTTATTTGGCTATGTTGAGGGTCCCTTAGTCTAAGATATTATCTCATTTAGGATATTCTCCCCTAGACAAGGGTGACACATACCCTCCAACCAACTCTCAGTTACTGTTCAATTAGACTAGTTGAGTGAAGTGTTGCATGTCAACTTTGGTTTTATCACCAAGTGTTGCATGCTAACCTCGGGATCATCACCAATAACGCGCACTTACATTGGGATCATCACCAGTAAGGTGCATTCCACATGTGTGAGTGATATCCTCCTCATTTCACTCCGGTTTGGCTAGTTAGCTGACGAATGCATGACCAATTAACTAGGACTAGGTAGCAATTGACTCTAGTGACTGCTAGTGTGTTCTAGATCTCTCTAGAACACTCCTAATGTGCATTATTTAACTACTATGGCGAGTTAGTTGTGTGATACCAAGTATATCACTTGTATTGCATCATTTTCTCTCATTTGGTTAATAAAAATTCTTTCATTCTTTTCTCCATTTTTGTCTCTTCTCTTCACACCATTACATATTGTGTATGCTTCATTGTTAGCTAGATTTTTTGTGCATGTATCTCATAAAATCTACATGGTATTAGAACCCACATGCTGCTAGCAAGGATCATCACCAACACTCTTTTGCAAGTATTGAAGACGAAACAAAGAAACAAGAAAGACGGAATTTCCTGCATATGCAATTCTAACACCATATAACTACTTCGACTGGAAGCCAAGAATTACCCACGTGCTCATGGGTAAAGGCTTGTATAAGATAACTATGGCCACATAAACATAACCCACCTCAAGAGTGAAAAAATCCAAGTACTTCAACCGCATGGACGAGTCTTACGGTCTCCTATGCATGCCTATTTCTCTCGACCTATGGTTTCATATTGATGCATGCAAGACACCAAATGAGATCTGGACCACCTTGGATGATCTATTTGGAAAGTAGGATGCAATGAGGGGCCATTTGTTCGAAGTAGAATTGAACTCCTTGGATCCGAAGAAATTTGACAATCTTTGATATTTCTTCACCAAATTTAAATCTCTCCTCTGTGAATTGAAAGACCATGGTATTGAAAAATACAAAGAAAAAAAACAACTGATTCTTGATATCATGGAAAAACTTGGACCAAAATATAATGTATTTTTATCCACATTTCATTCTAATATATTCATCATAGGATCAACTTGGACAATTCCTTCATTGTCAAAATTAATTGAGGCTTTGACACATGAGTAGGATAAGCTCATTTAGATGGGAATAATCAAGGGCCCAAAGGCATATGCAATTTTTGTGGATGATGGCAACAACTCTCAAAATCCTAAACACAGACATAAAGGCAAAGGAAAGGTGTAGAAGGAAGGGTACTCCAAACCCTTCAATGATTACTCCAGTTCAAAAGGTGGAAAAAACAAACAAGGGAAGAAGTGTGGTTACTACAATCGCGGGAACCATCTAGAATCTGCATGCATGAAGAAGCAGATTGATTAGATGGAACAAATTCTTCAGAAAAACAATCTCGGGGACTTCATTCCTGAGGATACTAAGAATAAGTCAGAAGATCAATCCCCTAAGAAAGGTAATCCTCATGAATTAGTAGTTGTACATTATTCTCCTGACACCCAGATTGTAGATTCAGACGCTTTCCATCACATGGAAAACATAAAGGATATTCTATCTTTTGTAACTGCATGCACGAGGCTTCTTATCCTTATGGGGGATGACTCTCTAGTTGAGGTCACCCGAAAAGGGAGAGTGGAACTAGACCATGGAAGCTTCGAGAACATCCTGCATGTTCCTCAACTTTCCATGAATATTCTCTCAATGTATCAGATTACACACTCAGGCTCATGCAAAAAGGTGGAGTTTGCACCAAACTCCGTGTCCATATTTGACATGCAAGAGAACTCCAAAATTGTTGTAGGGGAGGTAAATCATAAATCTCGATTATATACTTTTACTAAGTTTACTGAACCTGATTCCTCTGTACCACTTACGAATGTTGATGACATTAGTAGATTATGGAATAAGAGGTTTGGTCACTTGAACTTCAGGTACATGTAACAACTTAGTAAGAAGGGGTTAGTCACCGGGTTACCTGATATCCACTTTTCCGAAGGGGTTTGTGAAGGATGTGTCCTTGGTAAGCATCCTAAAGAGAAGTTCGAGAAAGGGAAGGCTCACAAAGCCTCCTCTCCATTGGATCTGATTCACAGTGATCTCATGGGTCCATTCCCACATCCATCCATTGGTAAGGCAAGGTACATGCTTACATTTTTTGGATGCTTACTCACATTATACTTGGGTATTTTTTCTGAGACAAAAGTTAGAGGTCTTTGAGCACCTAAAGGAATTCAAAGAACTTGTTGAGATTCAATTAGTAAGAAATATAAAAGCCCTCTGTACAAATAATGGGGGGGAGTATGTCAACAAATCTGTTTAGAATATTTCTCTTAAGGTTGGGATACAATTGCAACATACAATACCATAAACTCCGCAACAGAACGAGGTTGCTGAGAGGAAGAACATATCTCTCAAGGAGATGGAATCTTGCATGTTGCATGTAAGGTCACTTCCTCAGAAGCTTTGGGATGAGGCACTTAACTATGCCAATCACATTAAGAACAAATCCCCTCACAAATATATTAAGGACAATTTTCCTTTTGAGGCTTGGAGCGACAACAAACCATTAGTCACCCACTTTCATATCTTTGGATCACAAGCATGTGCCCGCATTTCCTCTGAGAAGAGGAAAGCATTAGATCCACAGAACCACCCATGCATATTTGTTGGATACCAATATGGTGCGAAGGGATACAGACTTATTGATATCTCTACAAACCAGCTTATCATTGATCGCAATATTCAATTTGAGGAAAGTATCTCACATGATCCACATGAGTTGCATGCAAATGCTTTTGTCCTTCCACCAGTTCGAGATGACAAGTATGCACATTCAAAATCCACTTCAGATTTGAGTTTTGATACAGAACCAGAGGATTCAGAGGATACATATGCACAATAATAGCATTCATATGCATAGTTAATACATGCAGATGAGGAGCCACAACAGATTCCCAAGTGGGCAGAGTCCACATTTCAGGATGCAGGAGACCTTGTTGGGGATCCATTGGATTTGAGGAGGACTTGATCTCAGTTTGATGATCCTCTTCATGTACTCACTTCCACTGAACCCACAATGTCTTTTCATTGTTATATGGTCCAGTATTTAGACCCACAGTCCTACAAAGAGGTTGTAGGGAACCCCTGATGGGAAGCAATCATGCAAGAGGAGTACAACTCTCTCCTCGAGAACCAGACTTGGGATCTGGTTATGCTTCCTTCAAACATGAATATTGTTAGATGCAAATGGGTCTACAGGACCAAAAGGGAAGTGCACAGACAGGTGAGCATACACAAGGAAAGATTGGTTGCCAAGGGATTTTAGCAGATCCATGAGATCGACTATGATAAGACTTTTGCTCCAATAGAAAAGTTAGATTCTATCATGTAGGAACTTGCCATTGCAAAAACCGGGGGATGGAAAGTACATCAAAATTCTTTTCTTCATGGGGATCTCTCATAGGATATTTATATGGAGCATCCTCTTGTATTAATATATAATTCATCTTTAGTGTGCTGACTCAAAAAGTCTCTCTATGGCCTCAAGCAGACACCTAGAGCATGGTACACAAAGATGGATTCCTACTTGCTCTCCAAGAATTTTGTTAGATGAAAATCCGATCCAAATGTCTACATGCTGAGGACCAATGACTCACTTCTAATCCTAGTACTATATGTGGATGATATTTTGATCACTAGCAGCTCAGTTTCAACGATTTCCTCGGTCAAGGGCATTCTTAATGACATATTTTCGATGAAGGACATGGGTCCACTCCATTTTTTTCATGGTATCAAGATCATCTAGGATGCTTTAGGAGTCAAGCTATCTCGGGCTAAGTATGCTCGGGATCTCATGGAGAGATTCCTCATGACAAACTGAAAGTCTGCACCTACACCCTTCTTATCTGGGGTTAGACCCGAGGATGGTCGGGATACACCAGTGGTTGACAACACCTTATATAGACAACTTGTGGGGATCCTTTTGTATCTCACCCACACCTGACCAGATCTATCATGTGTAGTAGGGGTAGTCTCTAGGTATAGGCATGAGCCGCATGAGTTACACTGGAAGGCTACCACGTGCATCATCAGATACGTTTAGGGCACCATCAATTATGAGATCCAATATCCAACAGGTTGCAAGTTGGACCTCATAGGATTCACCGATTATGACTGGGATGTCGATGTCATTGATTGCAAGTCCACATTTGGATACACTCTCATTTTGGGTGTAGGGCCTACCTGTTGGTTGAGCAAAAACAAGTCAACTATTTCTTTATCTTCAACAGAGGCTGAGTACAAGGGAGCATTCAAAATCACCATCCAGGCATTGTGGATACATAAATTCCTCATCGAGCTCGACATTCAGTTCCACCATCCGAATGTGATCTGGTGTGACAACCAGAGTACACTCAAATTTGTAGAGATCTAGTACAAATACAACGAATAAAACATATCGAGATCCATATGCATTTTATCAGGGAGTTGGTTCATGACAGGGTCATCGATTTGCAATACTTCTGTAATATCCCCCGGTAGTGCCCCAGTTATGTTATGAATTGTAATCATGTTTATGAATTGTAATCATGTTTTGTAGGCTGGTGAGCTGAGTATTGATAAGTTAGTGGGCTTATGTGTTTATTAGGCCAGAGAGCCTAAGTGTTATAGGCCAAGAGCCTGTTTTTGTATATGTAATTATGCAGAACATTAATAAAGATTAAATATCGTTGCGTGCAGACCGACCACAAAGAAAGAGTGATGGGGGACTAAGCTTCCACAAGGTGGGTAAGGGAAAGGGGGATGAAAGGTTGGAAAAAGGGGCTAAGATTAGGGGCTTAAGTCCTTGAGAATAATATTTTATTGTTATTCCAAAGCTGTAGGACAAACATGTTTTTATCCTAAGTCTTGGGAGAGGCAACACATGCAACTCTAACGTGTGCAAAAGGTAACACATGCAGCTCCAGGAAGACAAGTGTCGACCTGGGCACATGTAGTTAAAAACTGAAGCATCAACTAAGTTGGGGGTTCTTTCTACCAGTTTTTCCGATCCTCTGTCTGAAACCGTGCGACCTCTATGTTCGACCTCTGCTTAATATTATTGTCACATATCCTGAAAACCCGAAATCCATGAACCGTTCTGTGTCTTTTGAGGAACCCGACACCTGAGTAATCGCCTTATCTGTGCCGTGTTTCAGGGTGGGCTGTTGCCGCCTGCGGTTCCATGCCCATCTGCTATTACTATTGTCATCCCTATGTGAATGAGTGTTGGTTCATTGTTTTTGTCCTCACCTGGATGGAGCTGAGGCGAGGAGTGTGCTAAAGAAATGGGATGTCATACCCGTGGTAGAAGAGGTAGGTTGTCAGGCCTGTGAGCAACTCTCTACAGGAGAGAGAGTCCATTGGGAAGTGGTTTTCTCCCAGAGAGAGTCCAACACCAGCTACAGAGCTCTGAGAATTCTTGATCTGACCTGTTGCTGAGACCCAGAGAGGGAGGTGAAGCACTGATGGACTGTTCTTGTAAAGGTGTATACTCCCAGGTGGAACAAGCATGTGGGTAATGAGAGTTCATGAGTAGTGGGCGTAAGAAGGCTCCTGGAGAGAATCCTTCCGGTTGCTCTGTGTAGTTTTCCTGTAACCTCGACCTAGTCTAGGATTCCCTTGCCCGGGGTGGAGCTTAGTCCCAGCTCGGGGGTGACCCATTGTTGAGCATGATGAGCAGCGTGGTCTAAGGGTGGGAGGTTTGTGGAAGGTCTGGACGTAGTTGGTGGAGTTACTACAATTTCAAAGATAAATATAATTAGGTGTTTAATTTCAGTTAAAATGCATGTTTGTGATGCTTGTAATATTATCATGTATTCCGTTGTTGTTAATTCTATTTAAGTCTGTATGATGGTAGTAATTCTATGTTAAATGTGTTAATTTGATTTAATGCATAT
>ML828986.1:29542-50983 GCA_009831015.1 Picea engelmannii
CCTCTTTCCTCACTTTATTTTAGTGTTCATTTGTTGCATTGTTCATGGGTACCTACCTAACATGGCCTATGTTGTCGGGACCCATTTATTATGTATACTCCCTAATAGTGTTCAGGGGGGGTGTTGGAGATATTACACACACCTATGATTTTCCTTTCAATTTCTTTTCCTATGTTTATTTGGATATGTTGAGGGTCCCTTAGTCTGAAATATTCTACCCTCACTGAGGATATTTTACCCTAGACAAGGGTGCCACATAACCTCCAATCAACTCTCAGTTACCATTTAGTTAGACTAGTTGAGTGAAGTGTTGCATGCCAACTGTGGTTTTATTAGCAAGTGTTGCATGCTAACCTCGAGATCATCACTAGTAATGCACACTTGCATTGGGATAATCACCAGTAAGGTGCATTCCACATGTGTGAATGATATCCTCCTCATTTCACTCAGGTTTGGATAGTTAACTGATGAATGCATGGAAAATTAACTAGGACTAGGTGGCAGTTGTCTCCAATGATTTCCCGTGTGTGTCAGATCTCTCTAGAACACTCCTAATGTGCATTATTTGACTACTATGGTCAGTTAGTTGTGTGATACATAGTATATCACTTGTATTGTATCATTTTCTCTCGTTCGGTTAATATAAATTATTTCATTCTTTCCTCCATTTTTGTCTCTTCTTTTCACACCATTGTATGTTATTTATGCTTCATTGTTAGCTAGATCTTCTATGTAGGTATCTTAGAAACACTACAATCCTAATCCAAAAGGAAAAAAAATGTGGATTAAACCCTTTCATTGTAGAACATGCTACTTACATTAATATTTTTCATATGAAACTATCTTGTCTTTTCAAAACCTCAACATAGAATAAAATAATCTCCACCTTTTATATTTTCCATATGATCCTATGAATAATATTAAATTATGGTTTGACTTACATTTCAAGTTTTATCAAACAGATCCCTAGAACTATTAAACTCAAAGTTTAACTCATGTCACATCGCAACTCCATTAAATCCTTACAAACATTAGTTTACATAATATACCTATTCAATTCTCAATTCAAACAAGTTTGACATTTCGATTTAATTAGTCATATTTCTCCTTTTTTCTAATTATTTTGGATTATCAATGATAAGAATGTCAAATCATCATGAAACAATTAGAATTTGAGAAAAAATAAAAATATGTTAGGATATTTAGACACTTAGGAGTTATTTAAGATCAACTTGGTCTAATGAGTCGTTAGGTAAAAGTGTGTTTCCTTAGTATGCATAAGTATGCATTTGTAGTTAAGTAATCCCTGGGTCACAAGGTGTTCCCAACATACAATGATTTGACGATTCATATTCTCCTCGATCTTAACGACTACATTGATATGTGGCTTAACACCTAATTGGTGCATTATCTCTATTTAAATAACATGAAGGGTCATTTGTCGATGATCGATTGTGAGAAACTCTCTTGTAAACATCTCTGTAATATTTTTATTTTGCATTAATAAACTGCTCCAAGAGGCCACGTTGGCTGGGACCGTGGATGTTTCCTCGTAGGGGTTTTACCACATCAAAACATTGGTGTGTTGATCTTTGATATGGTTGTATCATTGAATACAGAAGGTGTTCGTCCTTTGTTTGAATACTTGTCTGGTCGAACATGGTATCAGAGCGCTTTTGAAGACCCACTCTCGTTGTAGATCAAGATCATGAAGTCGTGTTGTTGCATCTCTAGTTTCTACCATTTCCATACATTTCTGAGTCGAGAGGGTTGTTTCATTACATTCAGAGTGCTCGTTTCAGTCATGAACCTTTTCTTTTCACTCAAAAAGGTTTTTGTTTGCCCAAGATACGACCATTTCAGTCATATCTGGAGGTATAAAGCCTGAATACGCTCTTTTTAAATTTTTGCAGAGATAATATTTCGGTATTCCTTTTTTTTTTTTTAATTTCCAAGTGTCTGTTCTTTCTTTTATCCCCATATGCTCTTTTCCCTGCACTTTGTGTGATCTTGGAAAATAAGAAACAGAGCGAAAATGGTTTTTCTGTCTATGTATGCTCTTTGTCATGCGCTCTGTGCAATCTCGGTAAATCAGAAATAGAGGAAAATTTTGCATTTTTCGAGTAATCTAACCAAGATCTAACAGTTGTTGTCGTTGAGAAGCGAAAAAAAATTCTTGTGTGAAAATAATTTTTATGAGCACGCTCTCCAAGACCATCTTCCACAACAACAACAACACTCTCAATCCTCATTTTAAACAATATAATATGTTTTTCACTAGCTCACTTAGTTAAAAGTTGATTTATCAAGTAAGAGGATTTGAGTTCAAGTTTCTTTTTTTTACTTTTTTTGAAAAAGTTCATGCATCCATTGTAAAATGTATTCCACTTAACTTATAAAACATAATCACTATAAGTAGCTTTAATATTTTATTTTAAAGTTATTTATTTTGCATGCAACTTTCATTTATAAAGTAACTTCATTGTAAAAGTGATGCCCACTTATTCTAAGTGGGTCACTTCATAAGTAACTTATTTGTAAAAGTGAGATTATTAGGAGGGGTATCACCACATGGACCATCTTCTACTTGTCACATGGCTCTTTGGTTACCGTTTATGCCTTTTTTCAAAAGGGCATAACTTTCACATCCGAGGTCCGTTCTCAGAGCCATTTTTTTAAAATAATCTATTTTTTCAATATCTTTCCATCCAGACCACCAGTTTCATCTTTTTTTTTTCTCTGCATATTTTGATATGACATATCCCAACGATCTTTTGCTTACTAGTACCAACAAATTCTCATGGAAATCCCATATGGAGGATGTATTAATAAGTAAATGGTTGTATCGGTTTACCGTGGGGAAAGAACTAGAACCCACTAATGATGAAAATAAAGTCAAATGGGCCAATAAGAATAGCGAAGAACATGGACTGATTGGAATGTCCATCTCTCTTGATTTAAGGTTTCACCTTCAAGGAATTGAAGACCCTGATGATGCTTGGGAAAAGCTTGAAACTGGGTTTGGTAAACACAATATTATTCAATCCCACTAGTTGGAGAATCAATTAATGACCTTAAGTCCAAATGATTTTCCTTGCATTGAATATTACTTATCTAAGTTCAAAACACTCAGAGTTTTATGTATAGAATGAAAAATATATATGTCGTAAGATCAATGCATTTATGTCATTATTTCTAGGCTTGGTAGTGCATATTATATTTGTGTATCTAGCTTTTATGCTACCGGAGAATCTCTTGGAGTGCTTATAAAAAACCATCTCGAGTCATTTTTTGATGCTATGATTTGAAAGCAAGATAAGATTTTGTAACTTGGATTGATTAGCACTGTAGGTATATCCAACAAAGCCTTAGTGGCCCAACATAAATATAAATACAAGAACCCTAGGAAGCAACATCATCGCCACAACAAAAAGCAAAGCAAGGGTCTCAAATCATCTCTGCCAAATTCCACTCCTAATGGTGACAAAGGAGAAAAATCTAAAAGTAAGAAGACTAGTGACACAAATTGCAACTTTTGTGAGAAATATGGTCACGAGGAGTCCAAATGTTTTAAGAAGATTGCATATTTGGAAGCAACGATGAAGAAGCACAACATCAATATTGATTATACTTCTTCTTCTTCTTCTTCTCATGGACATGCACTATATACTTCTGGTTTCTCCTTCAATGCAACTTCTGTTTCTTCTTCTGATGAGTGGCTTATTGATTTTGGAGCATGTTATCATATAGCTAAGGATAAAGCCATATTTTCTACTCTAAATGAGTGTAACACCAATAAAGTATGTGTCGGTGATGATATATCTCTTAGTGTTGTAGGGCCCATAATAGTTCATGTAGATAATGGTCATTTCAATGATGTATTATGTGTTCCAAGTCTTTCCTGCAACTTTCTATTAGTATATCCAATCACTCATTTAGGTGAAGGTAATATCGTAGAGTTTTCACCTCACCAAGTTGTAATCAAGGATCTAAAAGATCATAAGCATGTTCTTGCAACTTGAATTGTTGATGATATTACCAATTTGTACAAGTTTGACAACTTTGGGTCATCATCTTTTCCATCATTTTTTGTTGCTTTTGGTGATGAGTTGAACAAACTTTGGCATGAGCAGTTTGATCATCTAAACTATCGCTCATTGCAACAACTATGTAATCAACAAATAGTGACTAGTCTTCCTCTTGTTTCTTGCCAAGATGGTGTTTGTACTGGTTGTGTTCTCGACAAACATCATCGGGAAAGTTTTGATAAACGCGCATCTTGGGAGACCTCGACCCCTTTGAAGCTTGTTCACATTGACTTGTGTGGTCCACTTTCTTCTCCTTATTTTTCTTGGTGCAAGTATTTCTTAACTTTCATTGATGAATTTTCCAGACGCACTTGGGTTTACTTCTTAAAACTTAAGAGCGAAGAAGGCCTTTGTAGAAAAGAAATATGGACATCAACTTCAAAGGTTAAGAACAAATAACAAAGACAAATATGTGAACAATAAGTTTACAAGTTATGGCATTGCACAGGGCATCCAAATGAAATACATTGTTCCATATACACCATAACAAAATGGTGTTGTTGAGAGAAAGAACCACACATTAAAATAAATGGCTACTTGTGTGATCCAATCTAAGGGATTAAGTATAAAGTATTGGGCGAAAGCCATTAACTGTGCAAATTACATAGTAAATTGCATTCCCACAAAGCCTCTTAAAAATAATGTGCCGGAAGAAGCATGGAACAAAATTAAGCTAGATGTAATTCACTTCTATGTATTTGGTAGTGTAGCATGGGTTCACATTCCCGATGAGAAAAAGAAAGCATTGCA
Source organism: Picea engelmannii (assembly GCA_009831015.1). Classification (NCBI taxonomy): domain Eukaryota; kingdom Viridiplantae; phylum Streptophyta; class Pinopsida; order Pinales; family Pinaceae; genus Picea; species Picea engelmannii. The sequence continues at coordinate 34,381 of ML828986.1, forward strand.
ACCTTAAAGTGAGAAGTGTATATTTGTTGGTTATTTTGAAGATGTCAAGGGTTACAGACTTCTTCAAGCACATTGTAATGAAATTATTATTAGAAGAGATGTTAAATTTGATGAAAATATCTTGGCTTGCGAGCCTAATTTGGCATTTGCGCCTTCTTCAGCCTGCGAGCCATCTTTGACATTTTTGCCTTCTTTTGTTCCTATTCTAGTTTCTTCTTTAGATGATGATGACAGTGATGATAAAAATACACCTCCGCTTCTAGATGGGTCCATTCAACATGAGAAGCAACTGGTGATCTTGTTCATGATCGTTTATATTAGCGTTGGACATGTTCACAATTCCAACGATCCTCTTCTCTTTTGGATAAAGTTTCAGAGACTCATGATTTAGAGACATTTGCATAAGATTCAGGTTATCCAGATTGGGATACAACAATGAATGAAGAGTATCACTCTTTAATGGTGAATGATACTTGGGATCTTGTACCTCTTCCAAAAGGAAAAAAAAAAAACTTGTCAGATGTAAATAGGTCTACAGAACTAAGTATGCATTGAATGGAAGTGTTGAAAGACACAAGGCTTAGTTAGTTGCCAAAGGATTTTCCCAAGTTGAAGGAATTGACTATAATGAAACCTTTGCCCCTATAGCCAAAATGAATTCCATCCTCGCTATTCTTGCCCTTGCTACCTCACTTAAATGGGAGGTCCATCAAATGGATGTCAAATTCGCCTTCTTGCATGGGGGTTTGCAAGACAAAATCTACATGGAACAACTTTCTGGCTATGTCCACAATGACTCCAACCTTGTTTGTTTCCTTAAGAAATCTCTTTATGGTCTTAAGCAAGCTCCTCGAGCTTGGTATGCCAAGATGGACAAATTCTTCTTCACACCAACTTTTCTAGATGTTATTTTGAGATAAATGTCCATACCAAGAAAGTAGGAAGCCATCTCATAATCCTTGTTCTTTATGTTGATGATCTTATCCTCGCTAGTAGTGACCCAAAACTTTTAAACCATGTGAAAATCATCCTTAAGAAGAAATTTGAAATGATAGAATTAGGCCATTTGCATTGTTTCCTTGGCCTCCAAGTTTTGCGAATCAAGGAAGGAATTTTTCTTTATCAGTCCAAGTATGCTTGTGACCTTCTTCGTCGCTTTCAAATGGAAGACTCTAAAGCAACCCCTTCTCCCTTCCATTCTGGACTCAAACTTGCTGCCACTTGTACTTCTCTCGAAGTTGATGCCACTTTGTACCGTTAGTTAGTTGGTAGCCTCTTATACTTCACTCGTACCCATCCTGATATATCCTTTCTTATTGTTCTTATTGCCTAGTATATGCAAACACCCCATGAAATCCATTGGAAACAAACTAAAAGGATACTTCAGTATATCTAGGTTACAATTTATCAGGATATATTACAGTTCAGGGGGACTCTTTTATTGGTTAGTTTCACTAATTCAGATTGGGCCAGTGACCTTGATGATCGAACGTCTACTGCAGGTTATGTTTCCAGCCTTGGTTCGGGACCCGTCACTTGGGCCTGTAAGAAACAACAGGATATTGTTCTTTCTTCAACATAAGTAGAGTATCGAGCAATGATCAATGCAAGTCAGGAAGCCTTGTGACTTCGACATATCTTTTTAGAGTTTGGATTCTAGCAACAACATTCGAGTCTTGACCAACCTTTGGTGTGATAATCAGAGTACCATCAAGCTCGCCAAAGACCCAATTCAACATCAATGCAACAATCACATCGAGATACACATGCACTTCATCCGAAAGCTCATTCATGATCACGTTGTTGAAGTGCTCTTTTTCCCTATAGAAGTCAAGTTGCTGACATTTTCACAAAGTCTCTTACAGAAGCGAAGTTTTCCAAACTTCGATCTATGTTAGGAGTTCAAAATTTGTCAATAAGGGGGGATAGACTCTAATGCCTCCTTATTTATCCTATTATTTTTCCTTTGTAAATCCTTCAATACTATCTCAAGTTGTTCTTAAGGGGGGATGTTAGGATATTTAGACACTTAGGAGTTAGTTAAGATCAACTTGGTCTATTGAGTTGTTAGGTAAAATTGTGTTTCTTTAGTATGCATTAGTATGCATTTGTAGTTAGGAAATCCGACGATCACGATATGTTCCCGACACAGAGTGATCTGGCGGTCATATTCTCCTTGATCTTAAAAACTACATTGATTTTTGGCTTAACACCTGATTGGTCCATGATCTTTATTTAAATAACATGGAGGGTCATTTGTCGATGATTGATTGTGAGAAAAACTCTTGTAAATCTCTCTGTAATATTTTTCTTTTGCATTAATAAATTGCTCCAAGTGGTCACGTTAGTTGGGGTTGTGGATGTTTCCCCGTAGGGGTTTTACCATGTCAAAACATCAGTGTGTTGAACTTTGATTTGGTTGTGTGATTGGTTATTGAAGGTGTTCATCCTTTGTTGGAAAACCTATGTTGTTGAACAAAATAAAACATTTTCCATTTTAACTATAGAAAGATTTTGGTTTTACTATTCATAAATTGTAAATCAATTGAAAAATGACTTTGTCTTTTTATTTCTATTTACTTGTTTTGGTATATTAGTGATAAAAAAGGTCAAATCAAGAATTTTGAACCAATGAGAATTCAAGAAAAAACACTAACATAAAGTATTTTCCATTTTAAGTTTTTAAAGATTATTATTTTGCTATCCATAAGTTGTAAACTAGTTGAGAAAGTGAAAACAATAGTCTATGCCAAAGGCAGGGACATGAAATTTGGAAAGGTTGAAAGCAGTGGGTCAAAAAGACAAAGCACTGGATGTGTTAATGGATGAAGTTTTGAATAGAACCACCATAACTTGTTTACAACTCGGGGACATTGGAAAAAACATAAATGGATAGATGACATAATTAGTGGCATAGTTTATAAACATGGTTTGCTTCTTTTGGGAGCTCTGGTATTTTTGGACATGCATCTCAAGGCTATCCCTCCATCATTTCTTGTCTTTCTATTCATAGTAGGAAATGTTGAAATCGTTCATCGTTCACCTCTAGTAGACAATATTTCACCTTTTCTTTGCTTTCTATAATTATTTTGTAGTTTATAGTTCTCTAGCCTCAACCTTGTAAGTTCTATTAACAAAAGGGGTTTTTAAAGGTCCATTCTTAATCAACAATTTTTCTGATTTTGGTTTGTGGTTAAATATATGTGTATTTTTATATTACTAGATTCAATATAGTTTGTTTTTTTCCAATAGAAAATTATCTCAATTATATTAGGAATATAATTTTTTTACATCTTTGCCTCCATATCTAGGCTTGGAACTGGACTACATCAACCAAACAAAACACTTTCTATAAAGGAAATACAAGACTATAAGACTATGAGAGGTGATTGAGAGCCTTCTAAAAAAGATACCAAACTACTACAAGTTCAAAAAAGACCATTCTGGAGCTCGCATATAAAATACTGCCTCTCAATACAAAGAAGAACCCAGATACAATACTAGTAAAGACTTATAAGACTCTTATACCCTGCTGTACAATTAGTCCAAGGATAATAGATAATGCTTCCTTCCGGTTCTCTAAGCGCTCGTTTAGATAGTAGATCTGCATCCCTATTGGAGTTCCTATAAATGTGTTCAAAACTGATAAGATCGAAACTTCTGATCAAGTCCCTTATCCTTGATTTCCAACCTTCGATTGCACATAATTGAAGTCTTCCTTTTTTGGACAACCATTCGATTACCACTTTGGAATCTCCCAAGATTTGCAAGCATTGGATTGAAATATGTAATGCCAACTTGAGAGTTTCCCATGCCCCCATAAGCTCTGCTTTTGTGTTGGTTCCTTTGCCGCAGTTAAGAATCTATTTAATGACTGAATAATCTGGAAATTTTATTACTCCTCCCACTCCGCATAATAAGCCATCAAGCTGGGCAGCCTCGTCAAAACACGCGACTGTAATATTGCTATGCTGAGGAATCATAATGCTCCTCGGGAGTCTATCCTTTTTTGGAACATCATTGCTAATTTGTAGCGCCAGGGACTTAAAGATCACTACATGAAGTGAAGGATTGCTTCCCTCGAAAATGGCTCCGTTTCTTTCGATCCATAAAAATTAACAAATATGAGCAACTAATGTCGATGGAACTGTCTTATCCTCATACCAGGTTTTGAAGCAATCCGCGAATGAATTACCATTCCAACTGTTTTTGTAACCTTAATCTATTCTCTCCGTATCCCAAATTGATTTTGTGAAGGGGTAATGTTGAATTAAATGATCAATATTTTCATATTCTTGATTGCATAGGTAGCATAAACCATGACCTTCCCATCCTCTAGATTGAAGGGTATCCCAGGTGAGAATTTTTCCTTCCACTTCCAGCCAAATAAAAAGTTTAATTTTTAACTGTATTTTCCATTTCCAGAATGCTCTTTTCCAGCCACCAAATTTCCTCAAATTTTTAGTAGACAATATGGCCTAGTAATTTTTTTTTACAGTGGGAACTCCGAAGTTATCACCACCTATCCACATCAAAGTATATTCACTATCCTGTAGGTATGCTCTAGAGTCAATTAGAGCCCTTCTGAAATGTTCCCATTCAATGGCCAGATCACCGATAAGTCCCAAATCATTACTGTTAATCCAGGTAGACGAAAAAATGATGTCTGTCATTATACCTCATAGCCTACGCCAATGTATAAATATTCCGAGAATGAAGAGAAGATACCAGATTGAATGAGAGAAATGAATTTTCCCCCATCCCAAGAATCCTATCTTTCCCAAGTACTATGAGTTGACCCGAGTCCGGGTTCCAGCTCAACTAGTGGTTGATTAAATGTACCGATTTCAGTATCCCACCCCAAATTCTTGATGTTTCCTTATGCTGGAACGAATGAGACCTGAACCAATTTTTTATTGTTGTGTGAGGGAGATACTTGTCCTTTATAATGTGAAGCCAGATACCTGAACTTGTTAAAACCCTCCAAAGAGTGTTCGCATCCAAGGCTTGTTTGAAATCAAAGATGTTTCGAAGGCCCCAGCCCCCATATAGCTTTGGTAATGAGATCTGATCCCATTTGCAAAGATGGTAGTGTTTAGTGTCACAGTTTCCTTTCCAAAGGAATTTGACCATTAATTTCCTCATGGAATTTAAAACAGAGCAAGGAATAAGAGCTAATGACAACCAGTAGACAGGTTGGATTTCTAATACTAATTTTAGTAATGTGAACCTGCCTCCCAACGATAACCATTTGTAGCACCAATTATCGATCTTCTTTTCCATTCTTTTTATCAACCAGATCCAATCATCAGCTCACTGTGGACCAATCTTTAGATAATATCCGAGATACTTGAAACCCGTGGCAAGATCAATGAAATTATAAGGAAACAAATATTTGAAAGGAGATAACTCCTGCTCTGATTATCCTACTTGATGAAAGGTGGATTTTGTAGAATTTATCAGTAAGCCTAAAGCTAAGAAAAAGGATTGTGATATCTTATCTATCTCCCACCATTCTTGCAAAGTAGCATTTGTCATAATAATTACATCATCAACAAATAAAATGTGGAGAATTTTAATGGTTCTAGAGACATTTATACCTGCCAACTTCCCTTCTCTTTGAATTTCCTTTAATAATAAAATTAATCCTTCCATAACCAGGATGAAGAGTAAGGGGGATAATGGACATCCTTGCCTTAAACCTCTTCCTCTTTTAAAGAAATCTATGGCCTCTCCATTTATTAAAATTGCAAAAGAAGTTGAGACCACACAACTCATGATCCAGTTCGTCATCTTTAAACCCATACCTATTTGTAGAAGAATCATCCTCAATAAATCACAATTAATACAATCATAGGCCTTTTGAAGATCGAGTTTTAAAACTACGGATTTTGTCTTTTTTTTTTACTGCTATGAAGGCACTCATGAACAGTTCCTATAGTATCCTGGATCCAACTCCCTTGTAAAAATCCCAGTTTCTCCTCAGAAAACAATCTAGACAAGATTGGCTTTATCGAATTTGCTATAATTTTTGAAATAATTTTATAGTAGAGGTTGCACAAAGAGATTGGTCTATAATCCCCAAAGGAAAGAGACTTGTTTACTTTGGGAACTAAGGCTATGAAATTTGAATTTAAACCTCCTGATATGTTTCCTTTTTGTCTCGACTCTTCTACCATATTGAGAAGATCCCCCACGACAAGATCATATAAGTGTAAAAATAATTCCATAGTACAACCGTCAGGGCCCAGGCTCTTATCGATCTTGAATTTAGTTAGTATATCTCTTAATTCCTCCAATTGGATCGAAGCATACAATACCTCAACTTCATCTTCTGTGATCATTCTAGAGAATTTTGCTGCCACTTTGACTTGTTCGGGAGTAGATGGATCATCATGCTCCTTGAAAAAATGTTTGAAGTGTTTGATAGCTTTGGATTTTATGTTCTTTTGACCTGGGTGTATGAGCCCCTCATCATCCATGATCTCCAATATATATTTGTTATTTCGCCTGAAATTTGCGAAATTATGAAAAAAATTAATATTTTGATCATCGCTTTGAATCCATATGGCTCGACTGCGTTGACGCCATAGTTCTTCACTATCATTAATCAACCTGTTCCTTTCCTGTTCCAAATATTTTAATAGAGTTTCATCCTCTAGAGTAATATCACCTTCCAGAGTATTTTGTAACAAGGAATTTATATCCTTTTCCAAGCCCCTGAGATGAGCATTTGCTTGTTGGTAACGAAGCTTTTGGCACTGCTGTGTATTGTCCTTAAGATCCTTTAGCTTCTAAATAAGTTTTTTCTATTTTCCTTCCCCAACAAGATATTTTGAATCATTCCATAATTCTTGAACCATTAACACAAATTCATGTTCCATAATCCACTCTGGATTTAGCTTGAAAGGATAATATTTAAATATAGGAGGCAACTCCAACTAAAGAAGAATCCGGGCATGATCATAAATGTAGGGTTATTCCACCAAATACCTATAGATTCCGACCCCAGATAAAAATTCTTTCGAAATGAGGAATCTATCCAATCTCTTGGCGATTCGATCAGCTCCAGATCGACCATTTCTCCACGTAGGAACAACTTTCCCCGTGACCAGATCTATAAGTTTTTTCTCTTGGAAAAATGATTTAAAATAACCGGTTGAATGTCCCACAGAAGTAGTTCCTCCCCAAACCTCTTCCTAGGAGAGGGTCAATTTGAAATCCCCCACAATAATAAGATTCTTTTTTTATAGTAAACCCGAGTCTGCCACCTATGTCCAAAATTGCTTCCGCTCCAAACAGGGCTTGTACACATTTAAGAAGGAAACCTCCCTTTTGCTTGCTAAATTGATCCCTGTCAATAAGATCCCACCACAGGTAAGGAATGAAATTAAATCGAACACATTTGGATCCTAAGTAACCAACAGCCCACCGGAAGTTCCCACAGAGTTGACAACACAAATAAACCAATTCGGCCTTAAAGTACTCATAAAATTCCTAGCTTTTTCTGAATGAACCAGTGTTTCCTGTAAGTATACAATATCAGGATGCGTTTTTTCAAGGACACTTTGAACTGAGGCTAATTTAAGGGTGCCTATAGTTCCTCTGAGGTTGAGAGAGAGCATAATCATTACTTATCTCGTGCCAGGGCCTTCACTTCTCTAAGTTCCCCACCAATTGAAGTAGAAGGAGTAGTAGAATCTAAAGAAGATAAGGTCGCAAAGTTTTTGCATGCACTTCTAGTTTTAATAGGTGAATGTTCTATGCCCAGTCCCCGAGACCAGGCATATTCCATCCCTGCCCTAGTGGAAAGCAAACACAACGAACTAGCCTCCCCAACATCATAAGGGGGATTAATAACAAACTTGCCAAGGAATACTGGCAATTTAACAGTTGAATATCGGTTTCGGATAAATGGTAAAAAGGAGTCAAGGACAACAGAAAGAGTAGTATCGTCTTCCTACGGTTACCGATAACCAGGAAGAGAAGAGGGGTCTTCTAGCTGAGAAGACTGGGACCCAATATTGTGTTTTGTTAACGAAGTACCCAATAAATCAATTGAATGGTATTGTGGAATACCAACACTAGTCACAACCTGGGTACGGAGGATAGTAGGAGGATTAGCCCTCAGGATAGCATCCGGTAAAGGAGTCAATTTCTGCTGACACCCAATAGGTTGACTAGAGGGAACATAAATCCCCCCATCTACGAACTGAGAGTTCTCATCAATATTTAACGTGTGTTTTAACCACTCCAAGGAGTTTATAGCATCACATTCCCATAGAGACAAAGATGAAAATAGAATAGGACATAAAGTTTGTAACTTACCCATAATCAAATCCAAAGACTCTGGTGAGCTGTCATCTCCCTGAGCCAGGTTTAAGGGTCCTAGACCGTAGAACCCTGTGTCCAGAGAAAAATCTTGTGTGCCATGCATGAGAGTTGTTCCTTCTGGTTCTTCATCCCAGTCAGCAATGCCTTTACAGTCGCGTCGCAAATGGATAGTGCTTCGACAGAAGCTACATCTAAAAGGAGCACCTAAGTAGTCCAGCCGCTGAAGATAGCACCGAACCCTCCATTCAATCTCCAGGTTTTCCGGTAGCCCATGATGAATATCCATTTCGACCATGACCCGACCAATCTTCCTTGAAACCGCAGATAGCGAGTCTTTATCGACTGAAATAAAATGGCTAAGAGTATTCCCAATAGCCTGTAGCACACCTTCATTCCAGAAGTGCAATGGTAAACCTGGAAAGAGAACCTAGAAGTGTCTTTGAGAAAAATACTCAGTAGTCAGATCAAAATCCACTCACCACCTTTTTAACATGAGGCTGCTGCCTCCATTTATCCACCTTTTCTCCAGTAAAATCGATACATCCTAAAGAGATCTACAAAGGAATCCTAACCAACCTTTGGTCAGGTAGAAAATCTCAGGGATATAGCCTAACAATGGTGCCCAGACCTTTTCCAGCCAATCTGGGAGAGTATCCCTCCATAAATTCCCATAAAAAAACCTTCCAACCAAACCACAGAGTTCCATTCTGCACGTTTCCTCCAATCCTATATCATATCCAAGTACCAACCGTCTCAAGACCTTATTTGACTTCCACTGTCTTCTGCATTTGCGATGTGGTGGCGTATTACTAACTGCCTTTCTCCGAAGACACGAGAAGCCCTCCTCTCTACCTTCAAAACTCTGGTTTCCCCCAGAAGTTTGGTGTTGTACCTTCAGAAATGAGTCGAATAAACTAGGAAGGGAGTCTGTGAAGGAGGGTTGATAGTCTGCACCTCCACAGAGTGGAAGCTTGCTATGGAAACGCACAGTAGGAGCAGACTCCTTCGTAAAATAAGGAAAATGGTTTTTTTTTGTTTCCCCATGATATCTATGGTTTTGAAAAGACCGACCTCCTGCTAGAGTCTTTCATCCGCTTCTCCCATCAAACCTCGGACATCATCATTAATATCTGCCAGTTCAGAGGGTTCCATTTAGAGGCCACATGTAATCCACTTGTAAATACCCCAATAAACGAGTGTCACCCCTATACAAAGTTCAGATGTCATTTATTTTAAACAGAAGGTCACGTGGGAGTCAATTAATTAATAAGTCCTCTTGTAGGCTTCATTAAATTCTAAACACGGAAACCGTTAGGTTCGAAGTTCTTTGGATGGTAAACATAGTTACCAAGAAGGGTAAAAAGAGGATATTAAAGAGCAAAGGTTAATAACTAACAACACCACAACAACCATCAAAATATTCGAGCAACACTGAAACTCAGCTAAAAAAGCAGTGAGGTAAACAACGAATACTCAAAAATAGCAAGGTTCTAAGTCCCTGGCTGGAAAACACAGTTACCAAGAAGGGAAAAAAATGAGGATACTAAGGAGTAGTTGTTAATACACCGACCCTAGCTTCCAAATAGCCGAGCAACTCGATAATGGCAGAAATCTCAGCTAAAAACCGGAGAAGTATGCTACAGACCTAAGATAAAACTGCAAGAAAATCTACAGTCTTAAAAACACAAGATAAGTATTACCGCTAAGGGATAAACCCATTCCATTGCTACTGTATCCTATGAACAGGAAACCGGCCCCCGTGATTAACAATGTTTCCCGCCATTGTCCCGTTCAAAATTTAACCCTAGTTCTTCTTCTTCCAGTTCCAAGAATCTTATGTTTTTAGTTTGTTGTAATTTAGGTTGGATATTCATTGTATTTTTGTACATCAATAATTTCACTATATACTTTTTAAGTGCTTTTTAGACTAATCTCTTCAATCTCACTTGCCTCCCAAGTCCTTGACTTAATTCTCTTTAAAACCTCGATCTCCCTCCTCATTTTCTTTGTGTACAATAAGATTCATCTAGCTAGTTCCTTCTCCATTGCGATATGTGGGTTTATGCATGATATTTGTCTATAGAATAGCACACATGAAATTATTTCATCTACAAAGTGCAAGAGGCACTTCTGGTATGCTCACTAACATAGTTTGCATTGATCACACGTAGAGTCTTGTTTTATTCAAGAAATGATGACATCCATGCCATTGGTAATCTCAATCGCACTGTGTGTCTATCACCGTAGTATAAAAACATGGGTTTCAATCTCCCGAGAAAAGATGGTTGTGCTTAGTGTTTTATTATTTGCTTCATTTTATTAGGGTTTCTCATCAATAGTTTGATCAAATTCAAAGTGATATGTTGCTAATTGCACTAAATCTATTTACATGAGAGTAAGGTAAGTATTATTCTCTTCGAGAAATGACGTCATTCATGCCATTAGTAATGACAATCGCATCGTGTTGCCATAACCATTACGTAATCACCCAAGTGTGAATATCTAGAGAAAATTTGGCGTGTTTAATGCTTTTGATACATTTTCTCATACTCTTTGTACACTGCATAATTGGATCGTTGGGATTTTGTCTTATAGTTTTGAATTTTTTAAGTAAAAAATGTTCATATTCTAGAGGCTAGTATTTCTTTTTCACTGCTTGATAAAATCTTCCCACTTTGTAACATGATTAATTCTTTGTTCTCTCAATGTCAATCTAGTGGTATCAATTTAAACTCTTTTGAATAATATAAAACTATGAGATAAAACTTTGAATAATATAAAACTTTTGAAATAACATGATTTAAACTCTTTTGAATAATATAAAGGCCATGGAATACCATGGGCCATGAATATGCAAAAAGTGTTTTGAAATGCCATCAATGGTAATGGGCTGAGATAAAGGACAAAACAAAGCCAACATCATTACCTCTATTAAAAACCTAACATAGAAAGAGCCCTCATGAAACATGGCTATGATGAAAATCAAGGGCGAAGAGTCGTTATATGCAAGTCAAGCCCAATCCAAAGGGATATTGAAGATGGATTAAACCCTTCGATTATAAGATATACTATTTACATGGCTCATTATCATATGAAGCCTCTCGTCTTTTCAAAAATTCAGCATAAAATAAAATGATCTCCACCTTTTAACTTTTCTATATAATTTTAGAAATAATATTAAATTATGATTGGATTTACAATTCAGTTTTATATAAAATAAATCTCAAGAATTATTCAAAGTTTAACTCTTCTCACATTCGAACTCCATAGAATCCTTATGAGTGTTTAGTGGCATACAATACTTCTTCATTTCTTAACTCCATGGAATCCTTATGAGTGTTTAGTGACATACACTACTTTTTTAATTTCTTAAATTCTTAAGTAAAAAACGTTTGAAAAACATTTGAAATTTGAATGTATTGAGTAAATTTTGTAAAAAAATGAATTTTGAATGATAAAAAAATATTAATTTAATATTTAAAATTTAATAGAATTAAAAAAATATAAAAAAAATAATTTTCAATATATAATTTAATTAAAATAAATAAATTATTTTCTTATTTTTATTTTTATTTTTATTTGTAATTATTTTGAATGATTAATAATTTAAAAAGTCAAATCAACATTTTAAGTTAATGAAAATTCATGAAAAATTACTAAAATAAATTAATTTCAATTTATATTTAAAAAATTATAGTTTTTTTATCCATATAAATTGTAAACTAATAAAAACATGAAAACAATAATTTAGAGAGGAACATGAAATTTGGAAAGATTGAAGCATTGCTCTATAATATTCTTCTCTCTTTTAGAATTTATGGTGGGTCAAAGAGACAAAGCACTAGTACTGTTAATGGAGGGGGTATTGTATAGACCCACCATATCTCATTTACAACTCGAGGTTATCATACATAGCATAGAATTTTATGGGATGCTCGACAAACTAAGATTTGTTTATTTTGGGAGCTTTGACACCTATGATTGGATGAGTCACGACTCTCTATCTATCACACCATGTATCACACCATGTAGCCTATTATTTCTTGTCTTTCTATTCATGAGAGGAATCACTAAAATCACTCATATTCACTTCTAATAGAAATTATTTCACCTTTTCTTTAGCATCTGAGCTTGTTGTCGTTTCCAGATATCTAACCTTAAGAGTTTTTAATAAGTATGTTTAATCAACAATTTTTGTGATTCCCATCTCTAAATAAATTTATGTGTATTTTTAATATGAATATTGCATTCAATATTCTTTATGATAATTTAGGGAGAATATTCATTATCTATTTTATAGAACAATTATTTCATTGTGCACTTTTTACCTACATTGAAGACTATACTCCTAAATCTCTTTTAGGACCCAAATCCCTCGCTAAATTCTCCTTAAAACCCTTTCCTCCCTCCTAATATTTACTTACTTTAAAAATTGTCACAATCCCTTCTCCATTGCATCGTGTGAGTTTAAGCATGATAGTTGTCCTACTAACGAGCATAGATCAAATTATTTTGTATAAAGAGTGCAACTAGTGCTTTCACAAATCTTGTTGATATCATTTGCATTGATCACACATCTTTAGAAAAAATATCCCTGTGCTTAGTGTCTTTTTATTTCTTTAATTTTATTAGCGTTTCTCAACAATAATTTTACTAAAGTCAAAGTCCATGGGTAATTTCGCTTAAACTATTTCCATGTAGGGTAGAATCTTATTAATTTCAAGTAATGAGGTCGTTCATGTCATTGGCGGTCACAATTGCATTGTGCAACTATCACCATTGTGTAATCACCCATGTGAATATCTAAAAAAAAAGATGGACACGTTCAATGGTTTTATCATTTTCTTATACTCTTTCTACATTGTAGAATTCAATCATTTGGATTTTGTATTATAGTTTTGAATTTGTTGAACAAAACATGTTATGTTTATAATCTCGAGGTCGAGGTCGGTCTTTCTCTTTCATTACTTTGATAAAATATTCTCATGTTGTAAGACAAGTAATTCTTTGTTCTGTCATTTTGGTGATATACATTTTCCATCACCTAAGGTTTCCTATATGCTTTGAAATACAAAATTGTATGTTTTTTTTTAATTAGTGAAATTAAAGGTATCAAAGAAATTTTTTATAGCTAAAATCCCTTCAAGGAGGTTTTTAAGTAGGTTTTCAAATTCAAGATTATCATCATATTTAAGTACTTTCAAGTTTTAATGTTTCTTCAAATGATGATGATGAACGTCTACTAAGACTGAATTGGTATATCAAACCTTAAGAGGGTAAGTGATTACTTGTGATTCTTTAGAATTTTGTTTCTGTGCTCGAAAAGCATTAAGAGAAGCTTTTCAAGATCATCATACTTTTGTTGAGTTAAGAGGTTAGGAAGGTTGGTAGCGTGATAAATATTTTGAAAATGAGATCTAATATGGGTATAGGCTGGACAATCTAAGAGAAAGTGCTTTTTATCTTCAACCTTCTTTTGAAGACGAGGTACCATCATATTTAAGCACTTCCAAGTTTTAATGTTTCTTCAAATCTTTTTGAAAATGAGCTTGGTGCTAATGAAGTTCCTTCCCTACAGTGCAAAGTGTATCCTTTGGGTCAAACTTCATTAGTTTTGTAAAATGGTTACCATCATGTGTTACAAAATCAATCATAGTCTACACAATACTAACTTTGATTAAATTCTTATTTTTCATTTTGTGATATATCGTTTTAATTTAGAGGAAATCCTTAAAAAAATACTAATTCCTAATCCACTCTACCCCTAATAAAAATATTATTGTCATATCATTTGGTGCAACAAAATTTAGAAAGATTACATATCAACTAAGAAAAGAACAATTAATTCACCCATATACACAATACTAGGAACATAGTTGATCATGTAAAAAATAAGACAAAATTCATTTATAAATCCCAAATGTCTTATCGTCTATTTGAAAGCCTTTCAATTGCATAGTATTTGCATATTTACCCATGCTAACTTTTATCTTAAAATTGTCTATATGAAAAATGATAGCCCAACTATGTATATGTTGAAGCTTTATTGGTGAAATTTCTATCCTTTAAATTATGCAGGACTCTATTTCTTAAAAAAAAAGTTGTGATTGGTGGAATCAACAACTAGTCGGGCTTTCGTGATATGTGGTCGTGTTATCCGACTACTACCATTATAACCTCCAAGTGTATCCATGATGTCCCATACATGACACACAGGTAATCGAGTTTCAAACCAATTACTTCACATAATTGAGTGTTTTAACAATACACTCCATCACTAACTACCGTACACCTTGGGGACTCCCTAACTAATCTTATGAATCTTTATGAAGTGTTGCATTTAATTTATACAATAACTATTATACACTATTTTTAATATGTTATAAATATATATTATTGTTAAAAAAAATTCAATTATTCATTATATTTAATTTTAATTTTTCAATTTATTATTCATATTTATTAATTTTTTTATAGTTTTATCACCATTTAAATACATTTTTTAATAAATTAATGAAAAGGAATGTGAAATGTTAAATGTGGACAATTCTTTATAACTAAATTTATGATTTCCTTTGATCTTTGGTGCAGAGATGGATCATTATGAGCATCCTCCTCCTCCACTTAGGAAACCCTATTTGAGGTACTCAACATTTTTGTTTTTTAAAGTTTAGAGATACTATTGGAGAAGTCATGCCTAAAAAATTAATTAATATATTATTTCATAAGTGCACAAAAAAATTCGCAATTTATATTAATGATACAAATGTGTTCTCTGACTTTAAAAATAGATTATTATTATTATATAGAACACAAAACATAATTTGTAACTGATAGCCCAATGAAAAGGGAAATACAAATCCATGCAGGGCTTTACAAAAGTAGTCAAGAGCAGATAGTCATGGAAGAAGAGTACAGGAGAGCAGTCTGCGCTGCCGAGAGATGAGCTGAATGGAGGCTGGACAGATCTATATATGTTTTCAGCCGGAGGTCCTAGACAAGCTTGAGAGAAAGTGGGGGACCCTCATGCCCATCCACACAGAGGTTATAAAAAATGGATCCTTCTTTCTTTTGGAGGGCAGCTTTGGATAGAAAATCCACTTTTTTGTTGTTATCTCGATATGTATGTTTGAAATTTAACTTGAAGAAAGATGTTTGTAGATGTCATATCCTTTTCATCCAGCCAAAGAGGGAGGAGACTTGCAGGTTGATTTTGTTATTGAGTCAGTCTATGATGATGCGGGAGTCTCCATACAAAAGAAGAAGGTATAGATTTAGTCTAAAAGCCAGGAGAAGAGAGACCCAAGCTCCCAACAATTCCACCCTGGTGTTGGAACCCTGTCCACAATTTAATGTCCATTTGCAAAATGTATTTGTGGAGAGATGTAGCACTCCACCAGTGCCACTCTGCATACCGTTTGATTGGGAGGCTCCGTCGAACCAGCCTGTATGAGACTTCTCCGTGGTGGGAGACTTGTGCATGGAAGCTATCGCCTTAGCTCGAGGATGGATGGTCGTCCGGGTATGGTGGAGACCAAGTGATTTATATGCTACGGTGGTGGATTTATTCTCAAAGATGCAAGTGTTTCTGTCAATCCAAATGAACCAGCGGACCAAAGGTGGAAGGTTTATGGAGTGATTGGTGAGTTTGTACCAATTCTCGAAGCAATATGCCAGTGTGGCTCCATCCCAGGTGAAATTTAAATTGAGAGCAGATGTGATGATGGACCAGACCGTTCTAGTGAACGCACAATGGATGAAAATGTGTTGAGTGGATTCCGCTTCAAGAAAACAGAGGTGACAGACATTCAGGCCAGTCCATCCTTTCTTCTGAAGAACATCCCAGGTGTTAATCTTATTCACGATGGTAAGCCAGATGAAAAGTTTTTTGTTTCAACGGAAGGTTCCATGACCAGAGACGAAAACTCCAGCCGCTGGTAGCAATGGGCCAAACACGATTTGTAATTTCAGAGTATGCATTGTGCGCTGTTAAGAAACCCGATCCGTTGCCCCCCATCCACATCCGCAGGTCGGCTGTGGTGTTGAGATGTATGCCCGTATTTGCAATATGGTGGCAGAAAGAAGTCCACTCGGGCGCGAGGCTGTCTGGTAGCGCAAGTTCCAGACTTGTTTTCTAGAAATTTAAAATTGGAGTCGAGGGGCGAGCTCCAGCAGCTTGGAAGAGGTATGCCACCTATTTTGTGTTTAAGGCGGAAAAGAGATCAAGAGAAAGACTGGAGTTATGAACCATACCTGCAATACGATCCTT
>ML828987.1:0-10017 GCA_009831015.1 Picea engelmannii
CTTATGGATTCTTTTAATTATTTCAATATCTCTTTAATTCATGAAGATAAGAACCAAAAGGTTGATTCATTGGCACTTGTTGCATCCCTTTTCAATCTAGAATATTCCCAAAATCAAATTACATTTCATGTTAAGATACTTTTTTGGCCTTCGATACCTAATGATCAAAACTATCTCCAAGTCTTTGAAAATGATGAGCATATATCGAGTCGCCAATTATGCTATGGGAAAACTCCCCCTAAACTGGGTCTAAGGAATAGGCAGAGTGATAACTCCCTTAAAACACAGAATTATCTCTAATATACCGCAAAAAAATATAGACTAAATGATAAAAGAAAGAGAGAAGAAAAGGTTAATGAGTGCACCTTGAATCCTTACACTTGAAGTAGACCTCTTCCACTTGGTGTTGCATCCTAGATCACAGATATCCTCCCAAAGATGACCTGGAAGGTGTTAAGAATACAATGAAACAACATATACAATCTCTAGTAATAACTTAAAAGCCTAAATATATATATAAATGCTCAAATTAATAAGAACATGTACACATAGGGTTTTGGGACAAATATAATCTCTTTTATTCAAATTCAAGATGAAAGGTTACAACATTTTCTTGTGAACACCACTCTATGAACTAGGTTTGGGCTTCTCTGTCATGGCTCCAAGTGCATCAATCCCACATAGATTTCTCACAACCAACATACCATCAAGGGAAGAAATAAGGGTTGCATAGGGAGAATGGTTGGAGGGGAAAGTTGAGGCCAAAACTCACAACAAGATGCAAAACTTGGGCAATGAGAGGGAAAGGATTTTGGCAGAATATTCTTATTCTCTTGTTCATATGTCTAAATGACTCTCCAATACCTCTTTTTATTTGATAAAAATATTATTATTTGGTTTAGGGACAAGCTACAAGGGCTAAAATGGTTAGGAAATCCTCCATAGCCCATAAACTTCGTCGAAATATGTGTAATTTTGTATTTTTTTGTAACTTTTGAAGGTAAATGTGGCCTAACTAGCATGCAACAAGTGTATGTAAGTTGGATAAATATTAGATAACTTGTGTGTGTACACAGTCTATTAGTGCATAAGGGTGCGTACATTGTCCAAAACATGGTTTTTTAGAAGGAAACCTCAGGAGTATGTTTGGAAAAGTATGCAAATGTCTTGGATGCATAGATTTGGAATTTTTGGACTATAACATCTTCTCTAAATATTTTGTTATTTTGGAATCTCTTCTTACAATAGATCACCAAACAAAAATTCTAGATCCAAAAGAAGAGGCATTTGTTAGGAAATTTCAAGAGACACAAAAAATGAACATTGGTACTTCTGATTCTCCAAAGTATTTAAATCATGGTTTTATCACCTCTTATGTTCTACAAAGTTTTATCTCTCACCCCTTACTTTATTCATTACAATTTTTTTTATAAGTTATAAATCCTCATCATATTTTGTTAAATGTTCAAAATCTTTATCATGGGGGTCAAAATAATATTATGTTGTTAGGAATGAGAGATATTTAATCTTGTAAGAGGGGATAGGAGGAGTTATGCACATGTTTATAATGACTGTCTCATAATTACCAGAGTTTGAAAATTGTTTTTTCAAATCAATTCCATCCAAAAATGCCAAAAGACAGTTTTTTCAGAGCACTACAGGAAGTTCACGTAGCTCTCCACACATGAAATATGCAGGCACTATAGGAACAACTATAGCAAACTATTTTTCAACAAATGACACAATGCTGAGTTTTTTATGATGGTTGATGGTGAAACATGATAATGAAACTATTCCACACCCTAAAATATACATAAGACACCTTTTGTTATCATTAGAAAAGCGTTTTGGAGAAGTCTTGTATGAAAAACGAGAAAACAAAAAATCCCTTATTTTATGTTTTCATACAAGACTGTTACAAAAATATTTTTTGAAGATAACAAAATGTGTCTTATGTGTATTTTAGAATGTGGAATAATGACATTATCATGTTTCACCATCAACCATAAAAAAATTCATCATTGCATCATTTTTTGAAAAATAGGTTCCTACAGGTGTTCTTGTAGAGCCTGCATATTTCCAAGGAAGTATAGGAACAACTTCTAATGCTAACAGATTTTGGCGTCGTTTTCGGGGAAGAAGAAATGAATATATTTTCCCTGAGAAGAATGAAAATGAAGAGATCTGTTGTTTGATGGTGAACAAACAATAGACACATGGTTTTGACTACATCTTTCACATGGCGACTCCATGAAGGACGAGTCCACAGTTGATTCCACTAACCTAGAAATTCAAAATCCATGGAATCTATACTAGCTGCAAGGTATGCATTCTGTGATTTTTCTCATGTACTTGGATTTCCAAATGTTTTACGTGACAGAGAAGAATGGGAACACTACCTTCCAAGGTTTAAGGGAAATTAATATGACCATCCTGCCAAGCACCTATTTGATTTTCATGAGTACATGCATAGGATCAGTGTTTATCATGAAGATGTTCTTATCAAAATTTGTTAGGAACTCCTTGGAAGGGAAATCCCATGAGTGGTGTAAATCTCTTCCTGTTGCTATTATTGCTTCATTGAGTGATTTTCATGTTTCAATTTTCTCTCATTACAAAGCAATGTATTCAACTGAGTTTTTATTTGAAAATCGTTGTGAAGTGTATAAATCAAGGCTTCATTAGGAAGATCGTGCTTGTAATACTGAGCAAGAAATGGAAATTGATGGTCAAGGTGATAATTTTGATCATATTCAAGAAGACGCATTTTTTTTTTCCTTACGTGTCAGTGAGGATGAAAATTTTATTGAGCATACTCATGTCCTTGGCTATAATCAAACAAATTATTTTCATGAAATATTTCAAGGAGAATATGAGGAGCAAAATTTTAGTAATAAATCATCCTTTACGCCCGAGCAAAATTGTCCTCTTAACCAGTTGAAAGCATGTCATGTTCTTCAGGATCCACTAGCATCACAGATGGATTTTTCATTTCCACAAATCCCAAATGCTGCAAGTTTTGACATCTCGTCTATTTTCAGCTATGAGTACATACTTTTTGGGGAATTTTTGTTGTTCATGACATACTCTCTTCATGTCCTCTTACTTTGCTGCAAACAAGGATTACATTTCATCAGTCAGATGATTGGATGGCTTCATTGGAAAGATGATTACACTTGATAAATAAGGAGTTCAGTTGATTGGAGTAGGAGTAGGAGTGTGCATAAATAAGCTTGCAATGCAAGTAATTTATTTTTATTTTTAGTACAACATTCAGTTTATAATTGGTTTGCAGTAGTATGTTTTGGTTTCAAAATAAGTTATAGAATTTTGGAATGAGATGAATGAATCCATAGCCCAATGGATGAAGGAATAGTTCTTCTTGTTCTTGGAAGCTCTTAGGGAGCATGACATCCCCCGTGGAGCCAATGTTAGCATTTTCATGATCAATTTTTGGTCTTAAAAAATCAAATTTTGCTTATATAAAGATAATAAGGTATTCTCATAATATTTTTTTCCATATTAAGGTCATATGAGGGGTTTTAAATTCTAAAACTAAGATTTTGAAAAGGGCACTACAGAAAGTTCCTGTAATTTTCCTATGTAGAAAAAGTGTAGTGCAGCATGTTTTTAGGCAAATGACATGGTTTTGGAGGATGATTATGAGACCAACCACTTATTCAACCTATTTAATTCTTGAGGTGAGTTGTATATCAACTAATTAATATCATAGGGAAGGAAAAATCATTTTCCAAGTGGATCTTGATTAGTCAAAGACATATTCTAGTGTAAAATTATTGCCCAGAAATTAGGGTTTGTTGTCACTATCCAACACTTCTATTTTTTAGGGATACCACATCCTTTAAATTTTGATTCATATCTCTTTCAAACACCTTGGTGCATGATAAGGAAGATATAATTCTTGATGGAGAATATTTTAGGAACACTTCATCACGTTGACCTAATTTTTAGCAAGAGGTTACAAGATATTTTGGAATTTTCTTGTTTTAGTCATCAACTTGTGGCATGGATTTTGAGCATATGGTAATAAATATTAGTAAACGGAAAGAGTATTTTCTCAATAATAATATCATTTACAAAATATATTTCAGTTTTTACATAGGTGTCATGGTTTGGAAGATTCTAATGAATCTTTACAACTCATTTTTTATATTCGGAAATTCAAAATTTTTCTTGTTTTAGTCATTATATTTGGAAACTGTTCCTGGGCATATGGAAGGTTATTTTTGAAAAGTGAAAGATTTTTTCTCAATAATGGACACATATACAAAAACCTCTCTCGGATTTTACACATGTGTCATGGTTTGGGAAATTTGAATGAATATTTACAACTCATTTTTCATATTTAAAAATTCAAGAATTTTCATGTTTTAGTCATTATCTTTTGGAACAGATCTCGCGAAGTGGGAAGGTTATTTTTGAAAATTGAAAGAGGTTTTTATTAATAATGGACTCATCTACAAAAGACTCTCTTATTTTACACAGGTGTCATGGTTTGGGAGAAACAAGTGGATCTCTGAGCATCATTTTTCCATAATTTCAAAAGTTTATTTTTCCTAAAAATTTCCTAGCCACCTCATCATTTCGAATTTGGGATGGAGGTTTTTGGATCCATTTTTCTTGGATATTGAGAAGAATGTAATCTATTTATAAAAGACATAAATGAAAAGAGTGAGAGAGGGGGCCAGATCCCTATTTTTTCATTCATTGTAAAACTTTCAAGAACTATATTTTTCTTATATTTTCTTATGTAAAGATATCAACTGCTTATGAAGCCAATGGTTAGTGTGTGTGTTTCTATTATCTATTTATCATCTATTTTACTTCATCTTGAACATATTTTGCTATTGTATGATACATTATTGCAAATCTGTGTTGAGAAGTTTTCTTTATAGGATATATTGAAGTATTTGTCACATAAATATTTAAGCCCTTTGAATCTTATTTGGAAAGGGTTTGTGAGTAATGATTAATTCTTCTACTGAGTAAAAGCATTAAATAAAAAGTTTCTCTTTGGTGAATTTATCAGTTTTTTCTCCACAGTTCTTCCATACCATATCACTTATCTTATTTCACTTATCATAGGTTTTATTTACCTGGTTTGTTGCACATATGAAAGCGGTTTAAATATCTCAAATAATAAGCATCATTGAAACCAAATGTGTGATCTTTACACCTTCATAAAATTATTGAGCATTTTGAAACAAGATGTGCTAGGCTTGACTAGTAGTCTTGAGTTGAATTTTAGTGCTAACAATGGAATAGTCTAAACATTCTACGTTTAATTTTATTTTTTCACCTGAGTTTGGAGATCTAAATATAGGAGAAATCACAATTTAATGTTATTTAACTTGCATTTTTGCATGCATAAATGGATTAATACACTCGTTTAACTTACATTTTTGAATGCATAAATATATTAATGCAGGGATTAATGCAGTAATGGACTACTATCCCTTTGTTATACAAAGGGTAACTATGGGACATGGAAGTACCTGTCAAAACCAACCATCACACAACTTCAATGGTCACATTAACCAACTTTTGGCTTCAAATTCACTCATTGCCTATCTGGAGGCACAACTGTTATGGGGCAGGTACTCTCCAGCCTATCCACAACATGAAAACTTCTATGTTCATCCATTAATATGTTTAATTACCAATCATATCTTTTATCCATTCAAGTTCAATTTATTTATGGAGGAAGAGCGAGCATAATTAGTCAGTGCCAGACATTTTTAGCCCCCATAATAGACATAATTAATGTCCCGATCAAAACAATGTGAGCATAATTTACCGTCACTGGACATTTTTAGCCCTCATAGTAGGCATAATTGACATCTCCATCAAGACAAAACAGGCATAATAAGCCCATGAAAGAAATTTGTGTCCCCCTAGATGGAATAATTAAGGCCAAATTTGGTGCCAAATAGACCCATGAGACAAAAATATGCTGACATCGAAGTGCCACAGAAGCAAGCCAGGTGGAAATGATGGGTTTCTATAGTGATGTCAACAGTTTTGAAAACCATTGAATATGTGTTAGATGTCCTATGAATACTGAGCTATGTCGTATGTTCAACAAATGTCGGGGGGCTAAGGAAAAAATATAACTAAATTTTAAGAATTAGTGGGTAACGTCTGACGATAAAGTGGATTTTGTCTATAACATCGAAACACCCCGTCAAATTTTAGCACCATATGTAGTAGTGTCAAGTGGGCACATGGAACCTTATACGTAGTAGGAGACCTTATGGGGGATCCAACATATCAGAGGAGGACGTGGTCTCAGTTTGAGGATTCTTCTCATGCACTCACATCTACCAAACCGGTGATACCCATGCATTTTTATATGGTTCTAGATTCAGACCTACAAACCTATGAAGAGGTTGTAGGGAATCCCTTCTAGGAAGTGTCCATGTAGGAGAATATAACTCTCTCATCGAGAGCTATACTTGGGATGTGTTTTTTTTTCCTTCAGATAGGAAGCTTGTCAGATGCAGATGGGTCTATATGACCAAGAAGGAAGTGGAAAGATGGGTGGGAAGGTATAAGGCATGGATGGTTTCCAAAGGTTTTTAGTAGATTGACATGATAGGCTATGAAGAGACCTTTGCTCCTATAGAAAATATGGACTCGGGATGATTGGCCCTTTCCATTGCAGCAACTATCAGGTGGGAAGTTCACCATATTGATGTAAAGAACTATTTTCTTCATAGGGATCTCTTATAGGAGATTTACATGGATCAACCACAAGGGTTCATTCATAATTCATCCTTAGTATGTCAACTAAAGAAGTCCCTCTATGGCCTCAGGTAAGAACCTAGAGCATGGTATGCAAATATGGATGCCTACTTTCTCTCTCAATGTTTTGTTAGATCCAAATTAGGTCCAAACATCTACATGTTGAGGACCTCAAACTCCTTGCTGATCTTAGTTCAATATGTTGATGACCTCGTGATCACAGGATGTTTGACCTCAACAATTGTTGTGCTTAAGGATATTCTGCATGGCATGTTTTCAATGACAGACATGGGTCCACTACTCTCTTTCCTTGGTCTTGATATTAGTCAGGGTGCTTTGTGAATCAATTTATCTTAGACTAAGTATGGTAGGGATCTCTTTGTTAGATTCCACATGATCGATTACAAGTCAAAAACCACACCTTTTCTTTCTATGGAACATCTTGAGGATGGCGAGGATACACCATTGGTGGAAAACACCTTGTATCTAAAACTTGTGGGGATCATTTTGTATTGCACCCACACCCTATCAGATCTCGCATATGTAGTAAGAGTAGCTTCTAGGTACATGTAGCAGCCACATGAGCTATAATGGAAGGCTTCCAATCGCATCCTCGGATATGTTTAGGGCACCACAAGCTATCATATCCACTATTCGGCATGATGTGCATTGGATCTCATGGGCTTCATCGATTTTGATTGGGTTGGAAATAACACAAATCACAAGCCCACATCTAGGTACATTCTAGTTTGGTCTTTGGTCCCATCTATTGGTCAAGGAAAAAACAATCAACTATTGCTCTATCCTCAATAGAGACTAAGTACAAAGGAGTAGTCAACATCACTATTTAGGAACTTTGGCTTTAGAAATTCCTCACTAAGCTTAGCATCTTCACCAATACATTTACTGAGGAGAAGTTCCACCTTCTACGCGATTGTCCTTGAGTGAAGGAGACAGTTGCTTAGCAACTATCTTTTTTTCTTATGCACTATACATTGAGGTGGGGTTTTCCCTCTTTCCTCTATTTTTTTAGTGTTTCATTCTTATAAGAATTGTACTATGGGTATCTAACATAGCTTTGGTTTTCAGGACACATTCATCATATACACCCTAGTAGTGTTCATGGGGGTGTTGGAGATATTATACACTAATCTAGGTAATTATTTTCCTAAGGTTGATAGTCCAATATTGAGGGCGTTTTCATAAGTGAGAATAATCTTTCCAAAGAATATCACTCAATTAGATTAATGGAAGTCACTCATGTCTCACAACCTTAATTTTATCACGCATAATTGCATGTGTTTCTCTCACTTCATGCCATGTAGAATATATCATGTGTATTTTACCATTTTAATAAAAAGTTAATACTCATTCTTTTCTATGAAAGTTTCTCTATTCTTTTCTCTCTTTGAAAACTTTACATTTTCTTGAATTTCTTGTTATTGGTTTCCGAAAGGTGTATACCTATTGACAATGGGCAGATTTAATAGGGGTTTAGTGATAAGTTTTCTATGGACATGATTAAATATGGCTGGAATATTCATAGTAGTCACACAAAATAAACGGTTGTGATTTCAATCATTAACTTCCTAGCTATTATAAAGACATCCATTTATGTGTTTACTTTTTTACATTTACCTAATCAAATTTAAAAATTACTTTGATAACTAATTGATTGCCACGTAAGTGATTAACAAAAATTAAAATATTAACACCAAATAAATGAAGCTCAACAGTTTATTTGTTAATCAATAATAAAATTTAATATATTCTTTTAGGGATTCTTTTCATTTTATCAACCTGTTGGCATTGATCAGCCACAATTATGTGGCTGTGCTAGTTTATGATCATACTATACTTGAGATAGCAGTCCTACTGTTTTCATAGCTGTTTTTTCCTTATTTTGTTTGTTATTTCAAATAATTTCTATTTCTTATTAGTTTGGCTTCCGCATCTTATACTCTGAAATAGTTTTAGATATGAAAAGACAAAATGTGAAACTATTCATCGTGACTTGACCATAGACCATATTAGTTTTTATACCACATCTTTGCAATGTAAAATGATTAAGTTTGTTTCAATCAATTTTACCATGATAACCGGTTAATAAAGACATAACAGTGTTGTTAATATATTATTGTACACAGTGAAAACTCGGTAAAAAACTCTTTCAAGAAAGATGGCTAAATTTTTAGTGGGCAACTCAATTGCTACCTCGATATTCCCTCTTCCTCAAAATGTTTAAATGGAAGACAACTCACCAAAAAGCCAAGCCATATAAAGAGTAATCATCTCAACCGGACATGAACCTACAAATGACCTCCTTATAAACAGCATTCCACTCCACTCATTAAACTCACACTTGAATCTACTTTTTAAAAAATCCATATTAATAGATTAATTGAATTTCTATTTATACTCATTATCAGCGTATCTATGTCTATAAATTGTTCTGTATGAATGTTCAATTCAAGATGCTAACTGGGAGAGAAAAAATTAAAAACTAAAAACGTCTTTGTAAATTATTTTATATTTAAATAAACATGTATATTTTGTATTTAAATAAAAATGTTTATTTAAGTACTGAAGGCAACAACAAAACATTTCCAACGTCACTGTATGTAACTGCATTTGATAGCTGTGAAAAATCGTCGATTTCTCGCTTAAAAAGAATACACACAATAGGCCAAAACATTGTACACGCGACCAAACAATTGTCGATCAAAATTGACACAACCCATAAAAGTGGGATTAAAAAACAACAATGTATACGGAAAAGAATAAAGAAATAATAATGTTCGAGTTGAATCGGTATGTATGGAATCGTCCTCTTCTCAGCATAGAGGAAGATCTCTAGGAGGAGACTCGAGACTCAAAAGCGGGCCAGGTCCATCGTTAACCACAAACACCATTGCCAACCCCCATGTTATGTGCACGTCCAAGTGGCAGTGCATCAGCCAAGCTCCTGCCATAGATAATCACCATTATCATTACGAGCATGTAAGCTATACGACATAAAGAATGCGGAATTCTGTGAAACATACGCTTACCAGGATTGTCAGCTACGAATCTTATGACAGCCCAGCCATTGACTGGAACGTTCACAGTATTGCGCATAGGAGGATCGACCAGGTTGAACTTCGGAGGATCGGTTTGTGGATTATAATTCCCAAACCCTGCTCCCACTACGTAAAAGTCATAACCATGGAGATGGATAGGATGACTTTCACCCGCAAAGATATTCGTTCCCTG
>ML828987.1:13829-41187 GCA_009831015.1 Picea engelmannii
TATATATATATATATATATATATATATATATATATATGAATTTTAGGATTCAAATATTTTTTTTTTATATAAATTAAATAAGAAAAATGGATGCAATTCGAAGTAACATATTTGACTTGATTGGATTTGCCTTGAAACATATTACTATGTATTTTCGGAACCTATTGATATGGGTAAAACCCATCAAAATCTTCACAGAATAAATGACGACCGTCCAGATGCTAAAAATGTCCTGAGTATTATTCAAGAAACTAATATTTGGGCTCAAGTTACAAAATAACAATACGTATCTCTAGACTCAATGGGGGATTGGATCTGAAATCCATAAAATAATCTGAAAATTCTTTAATCATTTTTCTCACAACTTTCCATCTAATTGGAAACTAGTCGATTTAGAGAATTGGGAAGGGGACAAAGTTCTTATAGGCGTAGACCCCTAGATTGGATGTAAGGAAGCACAAAAACTTTCTGACAACCTGGTTGTTGAGATAAAAAAAAAAGACAAGAGTTATCAAGAAACTAATATTTGGGCTTAAGTTACAAAATAAAAATACATATCTCTAGATTCAATGGAGTCATTGAATCTGAAATCCCGAAAATAATCTGAAAATTCTTGAATCATTTGGAATCAATTCTCACAACTTTCCATCTAATTGGAAACTAGTTGATTTAGAGAATTGGGAAGGGGACAAAGTTTTTATAGGCGTAGACCCCTAGATTGGATGTAAGGAAGCACAAAAACTTTAGGACAACCTGGTTCTTGAGACAAAAAAACAAGAGTTATTTTTCAAGGAAATAGAAACAGGTGGAAACAACATTGGTTAATTTGGAGAGATATTGACCTTAGAGAAGAAAATGCAGATACATGGGAAAACTACACTAAGAAGTTATGAAAGTGTTTTGTAAAACTAAAACAAGAAGAAGATCAACTTGTCTGGCTTCTTCTGAACCCCATTGGAATCTATGAGCCCAAAATAAGGTACAAAAATCTCTAGTTCAAGATGACATTGATACACCACAAGTTTGGTGGTGGAAAAAACTCTTGAAGTTTAAAATCCCAAAAAATGATAAATTGTTAATGTGGCTACTTCTAAAAAAATCCATAATGTGGGGCTAATGTTGTTTGTGTATGCTGCATTCATAAACAAACCCCCATATGATGTTGTCATGCAATTTTACGAAAGAGCTATGGTTGGAAACCGAAAGAGTAATAGGTTTGAAAAATGCATGAAAAAACCAATATTGAGGAGGTTCTCAAGGGATCCACTACTTGAGAAGTTCTTAGGGGATGGTGTTTAAACAGTCAAATGTTAAGGTACATAGCGCTTTCTCTTACTATAAGTTAGGGAATATGGTTAGCCACAAACAATTTTTTGTTTAAGGATAAGACTGTCATTCCATTACAATGTATCTTGCAAAATATAAACATCCTCTCTCATTTCCCAAATAAAAAATATCCTCATATACCAAAGCATATCCCCTGGAAGAAACTATAAACAAAGAAATGAATTGGGATTATTATAATGGAACCTTCCAAGAAACTCTCTTAGAGGTGGAGTAAGAGGAATCCTTCATCTCACTTATAGCTACAATATTTCTTTTTAGATTTCAAAATGAAACAAACAACTACTATGAATTAATGGCAATCAAACTTAGAATTAATGGCAATCAAGCTTAGGAATCCTTCATCTCACCTATAACCACAATATCTCTTTTTCTCATTGAAAATGAAACAAACAACTATTATGAATTAATGGCACTCAAACTTGTGTTATTATTAGCTCTCGAAAAAGGAATTACCCACATTCAAATCTATCACAATTCTTCATACAATAAATGAAAGGGGATTTATGTTTTCAAATCTATCACAATTCTTCATACAATAGATGAAAGGGGATTTTTCTTTAGAGATCACAATTCTTCATACAATGGATGAAAGGGGATTTCTCTTTACCCACCCAATCAGTAGGCGGCCAGGGGGAATTAATCAATAGGGACAGAGATTAATGTATAAATAGTGGAATCCCTGAATAGGTACAAATTTGCATTGCAACCTTTATTTTGAAATATTATGAATAGAAAATCATCCTTCTCTCACATCACTTCTTAACATATCTATAAAGGAATCTAGTTGGCTATCAAAAGATGGACTTTTCTTAGGAAGAGGAAGTTGGAAAGTTTCTTAGAGCACTAAAACCCACACCTTACAATATATTCATGATCCATGATTTTAATTATGATGTATTACTTTAATACATATTTTTTAAAACCCACACCTTACAATATATTCATGATCCATGATTTTAATTATGATGTATTATTTTGATACATATTTTTTTTTTCTCTCTTTTATGAGGACTATATATAACTATGATAGAAACCAAATACTCCCAATATGGAGGATGCTTCTTTGGTTTGTTCAAGGCTGGTTCATCTCAAAAAACACATTTCTTTTTAAAAACTGTGCAGTCGTCATCTCATTCAGAAATCAACTGGAACCGTATTCCCCTTAACCGTATTGAACCACCGAAACCAATCGGAACGGTATTTAACTGCCACAACTCATTTGGAAACCAACAGGATGTAACTGTTTTCTTGTTGGGAGCTTCTCGAATGGTCCACTACTCCATCTACGATTCTCTACCTAGATATGTGGAACAGTTAACACATAGCCAACAAAAGCTTGATGGAAGCTTGGCTATAAAGACTTATGTTTGGTCCCCAAACTTGCTTAATTCAATCAATTCCCTTCAGTCTTACACCATCAATCAGAGTAAGCAGAGCTTAGAAGTGCCATACTGAAAGAAAAACTAGTGTGGAACTCGGAAAACTTCTACAGCAATTAGTCAAACTCAAGCAACATCAATGGTTGGAGGTATGATCTATTTGGCATCTAAATTTTGATTATTTTAAAGAGTTTTTATTCTGCATATTTTAGAATCGAGTTAAAGCTAACATTTGGTATCAGAGCCATTTTATCTCTGCCTTGGTGTTTTGGAGAAAGACATGTGCGTCCCTATTGGGTTTTCCTTGCATTTTATCTGCACATTTTAATGCATATTGGTGTACGTCTATCCATATTAAGATGGCATAACCATACATTTATGTGTGTCTTTCTTTTATAATTTGGTTGTACGTTTTTAAATGAAATTGTTGTGCTCTATACAGAGAGGTTTCATTGCATTGTTGTGCATCTTTAGGTTATTTTACTATACTTTGTTCCCTAAGGAGAATAACATCTCTACACTTTGCTTCTAAGTCACACAATAGTTAGAAGCCAAGGGGCATAGTTTTATGTCAGATTTAGTAGTTTTAGATAGGAATTGCTTGATGCACTCTTTCGTTGTTATTACATGTAAATGTGCTTGCAATCCGGGTGATCTTTTATGATCATTAAAATAATTTCTTTCTTAACCTCTAATTAAAAACATGCTATTTTGAATGAGTATACATCGTTGAATGTTATGCATGAATATTGTAGTTTTATTTATGCAATTTATAATTATTCTCATATCAAGTTAAATTTTATGCATAAAAGAAATAATGTCTAGTGATCCATATAATTTATTTTTTTATTAGAGAATAGCCACATCATCTCTAATTAAATAATATTATATATTATGATTGATTAAGATCACGTAAAGAATATTTAAACATTAATTGTAATTAATTATACTAAATATAGTAAATTTTATCCCACGGGAATTTTCATTATATTTATATATAATTAATTAGGATAAAACATCAAATTATTCATAACTTACCCATAGGACTTATGAATTGATAGTTTTATCATAAAGTTCAAATTGAATCTGCTTGAATTGAAAATTTAGCCCAGAGGCAATTTTATGTCATTAGATTCAAATTTAAGCATGAATTTACATTGGTAAAGCATGAAATTTTATTTTTTAGCTGGCCTCCATTTTAACGTAAGCATGTGATCTTTAATTTTATGCAGTTGTACAACCTGCAAATTTCTCTGAAATTCGTTGTGATATCCTTGAACTTAAGGGAGATAACTATAAGGTTTGGAAGGAGAGAGTTCTCCTTCATTTGGGGTGGATGGACATAGATTATGCTATTAGGAAAGATGAACCACNTTGTACAACCTGCAAATTTCTCTGAAATTCGTTGTGATATCCTTGAACTTAAGGGAGATAACTATAAGGTTTGGAAGGAGAGAGTTCTCCTTCATTTGGGGTGGATGGACATAGATTATGCTATTAGGAAAGATGAACCACCAACACTCAGTAATACCAGCACTACAGCGGGCATCACGCTTTATGAGCGATGGGAGCGATCTAATCGCCTAAGCATGATGTTCATTAAGAGTAAAATTTCAGCTGGTATTCGTGGTTCCGTTGATCAGCATGAAAAGGTCTGAGACTTGCTGAAAGCCATTGATGATCAATTCGTCACTTTAGACAAGGCACTAGCAAGCACCCTAATCATGAAGTTCTCATCCCTAAGGCTCACCAGTGTGAAAGGTGTGTGCGAGCACATCATGCAAATAAGGGACACTGTGGCTCAATTGAAGAAACTCGAGGTTGAAATATAGGAGTCTTTCCTGGTGCACTACATCCTGAACACCCTTCCGCACCAATACGGACCCTTCAAAATCTCATACGACAAACATAAGGATAAATGGTCAATTAATGAACTCATGAACATGTGTGTTCAAGAGGAAGAGAGACTGGTGATGGAACTGGGAGAAAGTGCAATGCTGGAAACACATGGAAAGGGAAAATCTCAAGCCAATAAGAAAGGGAAAGGTAAAGTACCTCCCCAAGCTGATATCAAGAAGAATTCCAAGTGTTTCTTCTGTAAAAAGAAAGGACACGTGAAAAAGGAATGCGCCAAATTTCAGAAATGGCTTGCAGACAAAGGTAATGCAATCTCGTTCGTTTGTTATGAATCTAATATGGTCAATGTCAATATTAACACCTGGTGGATTGATTCTGGATCAACAATTCACATTTTGAATTCCTTGCGGGGTTTGCAAAACCTAAGGAAGCCAATGGGAAGTGAGCAAAGCATCTTATCAGGAAACAAGATGGGCTCGCATGTGGAAGCTATAGGAACATTCTATTTAACTTTAAGTAGTGGTTTTGTTTTAGAATTAGAAAAGACCTTTTATGTTCCAAGTTTTTCTAGAAACTTGATTTTAGTTTCAAGGCTTGTACCTTTGGGATATTCCTTCAAATTTTCAGAAATATATTTCAGTTTATTTTATAAATATGATTGTGTTGGGAATGGTATTTTGTTTGATGGTCTTTACTGCATTAATTTACAAAAAAAATTCATTTATGATTCAATGCATGTTAACACTGGAACTAAAAGATGTGTTATTAATGATGATTCCTCTAAATTATGGCACCGGAGAATAGGTCATATCTCCATAGAAAGAATTAAAAGATTGGTAAATGAAGGGGTACTTAATACTCTGGATTTTACTGATTTTGAGACTTGTGTGGATTGCATAAAAGGAAAGCAGACCAACAAGTCAAAGAGAGGTGCCAATAGGAGTTCGGACATATTAGAGATCATACATATTGATATATGTAGTCCAAACATGGACTCACATGGTCAGAGATACTTCATCTCTTTTATAGATGATTACTCACGATATATGTATCTCTACATGCTTCATAATAAGAACGAAGCATTAGATGCCTTTAAAATCTCTAAGGCTGAAGTAGAGAAACATTGTGGCAAGCAAATTAAGATGATGAGATCAGATAGAGGTGGAGAATATTATGGTAGATACACAGAAGATGGAGAAGCACTTGGGCCATTCGCAAAATTTCTTCAAGAGCATGGGATTGTTGCCCAATACACCATGCCTGGTTCACCTGGCCAGAATGGTGTAGCAGAAAGAAGAAACCGAACATTATTGGACATGGTGCGGAGTATTCTTAGCAACTCCAATCTTCCTAAATCATTGTGGATTGAAGCACTTAAGACGACAGTGTATATATTAAACCGAGTTCCAACCAAGGCTGTTCCTAAAACGCCATTTGAATAATGGAAAGGTTGGAAACCGAGTTTGCGACATATGCACGTTTGGGGATGCCCGTCTGAAGTGAGAATATATAATTCATAAGAGAAGAAGCTGGACCCAAGGACCATTAGTGGGTATTTCATTGGATATGCTGAAAGGTCTAAAGGTTACAAATTTTATTGTCCATCTCATAGCACTAGGATTGTGGAATCAAGAAATGCAAAGTTTCTTGAAAATGACTTGAATAGTGGGAGCGATCAAACCAGGAACATAGTTTATGAGAAGGATCATTTAGAATCTCAACCTTCCACCCCAAGTGATAGATTGGTTATTGTTCACAGCACCCCTCAAGTACAAACTGGTGTTGAACAACCAATTGTTGAAGTTCCACAAGTTGTTGACGACATTCCAGTAGATCAGGTAGTTCAAGAGTTTCCAAGAACTTCTGAACAAAGAGTTGAACCACATACTTCTCAGGAAGATGGTGGCACAACATTAAGAAGATCTACTAGACCAAAGAGATCAACAATTCCTTATGATTATGTTGTGTATCTGCAAGAATCTGACTATAACATTGGAGCCGAAAATGATCCCTAGTCCTTTTCACAAGCCATGAGTTGCAAAGAATCATAATTATGGTACGATGCCATGAAGGAAGAGATGAATTCTATAAAGAGTAACGAAGTCTGGGATCTTGTTGAGTTGCCTAATGGTGCAAAAGCCATTGGATGTAAATGGGTCTTTAAGACTAAGAAAGACTCATTGGGCAACATTGAGAGATACAAGGAAAGACTTGTTGCTAAAGGATTCACTCAGAACGAAGGAATTGACTACACGGAGACTTTCTCTCATGTATCTAAGAAAGATTCCTTGCGTGTAATTATGGCATTAGTAGCCCATTTCGACTTGGAGTTGCAACAAATGGATGTAAAAATGACATTTCTCAATGGAGATCTAGAGGAGGAGGTTTACATGAAACAACTTGAAGGATTCCCCTTTAGTGATGGTGAGCAATTGGTTTGCAAACCAATGATAAGGGTTTGTTGCATGAGGTGAAACAATCCCTCTCTAAAAATTTCGATATGAAGGATATGGGTGAGGCATCTTATGTCATTGGCATTAAGATCCATAGAGACAGATTTCGAGGCATCTTGGGTCTGTCTCAGGAAACCTATATTAATAAAATTTTAGAGAGATTTCGGATGAAGGATTGTTCACCAAGTATAGCTCCCATTGTGAAGGGTGATAGGTTCAATTTGAACCAATGCTCGAAGAACGACTTTGAAAGGGAACAAATGAAGAACATTCCATATGCTTCTGTTGTAGGAAGCCTAATGTATGCTCAGGTCTGCACAAGACCCGACATTGCATTTGTTGTGGGAATGTTGGGACGATATCAAAGTAATCCAGGTATAGACCACTCGAGAGCTACAAAGAAAGTAATGAGGTACCTTCAAGGAGCCAAAAACTACATGCTTATGTATAGATGGACGGACAATTTGGAAGTAATTGGCTACTCAGATTTTGACTTTGTTGGATGTGTTGATTCACACAAATCAACATCGGGATACACTTTTATGATGGTCGGTGGAGCTGTATCATGGAGGAGTACCAAGCAGACCTTGATTGCCACTTCCACTATGGAAGCCGAGTTCGTCTCCTGTTTTGAGGCTACTTTACATGGTGTATGGATTAAGAGTTTCATTTCTGGGCTTAGAGTAACTATGGATTCTATCTCCAAGCCATTGAGAATGTATTGTGACAATTTAGCTGTTGTTTTTATGGCTAAAAACAACAAAAATGGGAGTCGAAATAAACACATTGACATTAAGTATTTAGCCATAAGAGAACGTGTTAAAGAAAAGAAAGTGGTCATTGAGCACGTCATCACTGAGTTGATGATCGTTGATCCTTTGACTAAGGGCATGCCACCGTTTAAATTCAAGGAGCATGGAATGAATATGGGACTTGGTTCTATTATGTAGTTTCTCATTGTATGGAAAATGTTATTTTAATGAAATTCTTAATTATTGTGATGTTTTCCTCATATTTATGTGCACCTTAATTTGATTTGAGAGAATTCATTTGTGTAGGACCAAGAATAAACATAAGGTTTATTCATTAAGAAATTGTTGCCACATAAATTATAAAAGAAATAAATACATAGTAATACATGGAAGATAATACTCGTCATAAGAGGACTTATCGCCATGATTCATGTATCTATTACTTAATACAGATTATCAATAAGTTTTAAGATGAGACATTAAGATTGGAAGTATGGACCAAGTGGGAGAATGTAAGCTCCCTTAACTGTATTGAACCGTCGTCAGCTCATTCAGAAACCAACCGGAACCATATTCCCCTTAACCATATTGAACCACCGAAACCAACTGGAATTGTATTCAACTGCCACAACTCATTCGGAAACCAACAGGATGTAACTGTTTTCTTGTTGGGAGCTTCTCGAATGGTCCATTACTCCATCTACGGTTCTCTACCTAGATATGTGGAACAATTAACACATAGCCAACATAAGCTTGATGGAAGCTTGGCTATAAAGACTTATGTTTGGTCCCCAAGCTTTCTTAATTCAATCAATTCCCTTCAGTATTACACCATCAATCAAAGTGAGCAGAGCTTGGAAGTGCCATACTGAAAGTAAAACTAGTGTGGAACTGGGAAAACTTCTACAACAATTAGTCAAACTTAAGCAGCATCAATGGTTGGAGGTATGATCCATTTGACATCTAAATTTCGATTCTTTTAAAGAGTTTTTATTCCTCATATTTTAGAATCAAGTTAAAACTAACAGGTTAATCTCAAAAAACACATTTCTTTTGAAAACTTTGCAGGCATAGTTTTGTATATTTGGGAGACTAGTTATGTAGTCTTCTATTTATAG
The DNA here is from genome assembly GCA_009831015.1 of Picea engelmannii. Classification (NCBI taxonomy): domain Eukaryota; kingdom Viridiplantae; phylum Streptophyta; class Pinopsida; order Pinales; family Pinaceae; genus Picea; species Picea engelmannii. The sequence continues at coordinate 22,736 of ML828987.1, forward strand.
GCTTTTAATTCCCTCTAGAATGCTCATAAACATTTATATTTTATTTTTTAGGTGGAAATAATAAATAGATTCTTGTATGGCTCTTAAAATTTGTCGTTTGGATAATTTCCCTATAATATTAAAATCCTTCATAATAATAAAAAAATTTAACTTAGGTATACAAATTTAATATATATATTTATATTTATATTGGTTGAACAAATTTCTACCATCCGCATTTAAAATCGAACTTTCTACCAACCTCCAACATCCACTGAATGCGATTGTTCATGCACCGATATTTTCACCGACAACCGCAGATTTTTCTAGCTCGTGTTTTTTCCTCTACCCACTTCATAATGGTATCAGAGATGTATGGTTGAGAGCCACATGTGCATTGTGTTGGGGAGAAGCAAACTCTACGACACAGAGCCGAGGGTAACAATTGTTGAGGATCTGAGAAGCCATAAAAGAGGATGCAAAGTTCGTGAGGGGATGCAACTTACAGGAAGAGCCTTCCACTGAAGAAAGAGATGTTGCAATGTGAAGGGAGAGAAGTTGGACTGTAGAACTGTTGTCGATCTACTTCCGAGTGGAGAACTACAGTGCCACAAAATTCCCTGTGTGTTTGGTATTTTGTGAGTCGTTGTGTAAAGAAGAGCTTAAAGTTGGAGCTCTAAGTTTGTGTTTAAGGGAAAGTGAACAAGATGAGTCATTGTGCCGCCTGGGAAACAAGTCACTAGGTCTCAGGGCCTCGCTGGAGATTTATGTCAGCCATAGAAGAGCAAGAGTGCATGTAGAGAGAGGAGGAACTGCCCATCGATCGGTGCGTGGAGGAAATTTTGTGGCAGTGTTTATTTTTCCATCATGTGAGTGATGGTATGTTCTATTGTATATCTCAAATTTTGATGAAAGTCTTTACATAAAGGATTGTCATGATGTCTTGATTTAGAAAAAAAATGGCATCAGGGATGTATCAACAACTTCTGATTCTGATATTTTTTAGAAAAAATTATGATAATTGGGCGTTTAAAATGAAATTAATATTTGATTCAAATGAGCTATCAGACATAGTTATGATTGATGAAATTAATATTTGATTCAAATGAGCTATCAGACATAGTTATGATTGGTTATACTGAACCACAAGATGGGTCTATTTTGAGTGCTGATGAAAAAAAAAAGCTTGATGAAAATAGGGAAAATAATAAAAGTGTTTTGCAGATAATTGGACAAGATTTTAATGATTCAATTGTTGGAAGGATTAAACAAACCACTATAGCCAAGAAAGCATGGGACATTCTAGAGACAACATATCAAGGCACTAGCAAGATAATAATTGCCAAACTCCAAGCGCTTAGAAGAGAATTTGAAAACTTGCAAATGAAAGATTTTGATTCAATGGATCAATTTACATATCATGTTACTGATTTGGTTAATCAAATAAGATAGAATGGTGATGAGCTAGCATATCGAAAGGTTGCAGAAAAGGTTTTAATATTTTTTCCTAGAAAATTTGATGCAATTGTTGTGGCAATTAAGGAATCTAAAGATTTGACTACATATTCTATGGATGAGTTGGTTGGTTCCTTGAAAAATTATGAATACAAGTTGAATAGGAATGACAATACCGCATTGGAGCATGCATTCAAAACACAAATGACATTTGGAAGAGGTAGAGGAAGAGGAAACTCGGGATTAGAGGAAGAGGAAGAAATAATTTTCAAAGAGAAGAAAGAAAGAATCCATATCCAAGAGGAAGGAGAAATCAAAATTTCAACTCAAGAGGAAGCAATAACATGCATCACAAAGGTATGACAAATCAAAGGTTCAATGTTATTACTACAAGAAGTATGGTCACTTTGCAAATGAATGCCAAAAGAAACAAGAAGATATGGGAAAGAAAAATGTTTTATTACATGTCATGTAGCTCAAGAAAATGCAAGTAACATCTGGTTTTTTTATAGTGGTCATAGCAATCATATGACTCTAAATAAATAGTTGTTTGAGAATTTGGATACATCAGTGAAATAAAAAATTAAATTGGGTAATGATAACATTGTAGAAGTCATGGGAAAAGGTGAAATTACTGTAATAACAGGAAAGAAAACTATTCTTGATTTTTATTTTGTACCCGGTTTGAAGCATAATATTATAAGTGTGCAACAACTTACTGAAAATGGTTATAAAGTTGATTTTGAAAATAATTTATGCACTATATTTGATATTCCACCTAGTAAAATGGTGATTGCAAAGGTTGAAATGACAAACAATAGAATGTTCCCACTTCGCATGAAAATTAGAATGATGGAGAAAATTGGAGCAAGTTTCAAGGCATCAAGTCAAGATCAAGCATGGTTATGGAACTTGAGGTATGGTCATTTAAATTTCAAAGGATTTTGTTTGATGCAAAGAAAGGAAATGATAAGAGTTTTTCATGTGAAAGATGTATTTTGGCCAATCAACATAGGAAAATTATTCCAAAAGAAATGTCATATAGAGCTTCGGCACCCTTGGAAATTGTGCATATAGATTTATGTGGTCCAATGCAAACAACATCATTAGGGGGGGGGGATATATTTTATAACATTCATTGATGATTATAGTAGAAAAACATGGGTTAATTTCTAAAACACAAATCTGAAACATTTGACAAGTTTAAGGAATTCAAGGCATTGGTTGAGAAACATAGTGGCCTATCCATTAAGATATTAAGATCAGATAGAGGACGAAAATACAAGTCAAATGAGTTTTTGGAGTATTGCAGGTATCATGGAATAAAGAACAAGTTCACTATAAGATATACACCTTAACAAAATGGTGTTGCAAAAATGAAGAATCATACAATAATGGAGATGGAAGGAAGCATGTTGAAAGACAAGAATCTATCTGATGAATATTGGGTTGAAGAAGTGGATTGTGCAGTTTATATATTGAACAAGAGTCCAACAAAGATTGTGAGAGACATGATTCCTCAACAAGAATGGAGTGGTAAACATCATAGTGTTTCTCATTTTAGAGTATTTTGTTGTATTCCATATGCACATGTGCATAAAGAAACAAGGAGTAAATTAGATGATAAAAGTGAAAAATGCATTTTTATTGGTTATGATGAACAATATAAGGCATATAAGTTGTTTAATCCTATAACCAAGAAAGTCATTGTAAGTAGAGATGATCTATTCAAAGAGGAAGAATCATGGTATGGCAATATAGACAAAAGACAATTGCAGGTATAGTAGCAATACCATATGAATAAAAAGAAGAAAAAGGTCAAGGAGAACAAGGAAAACAATCAAATGAGCAAGGAGGAATACCATCGAGAATTCTACAAGAAGAAAACTCACAAAGGCAAGTTGAGCAAGGAGAATCATCAAGTCCACAAGTATGTAATCAATCAAATCCTACACTTGCATCATTAAGACCAAGATTAAGAGGCAACAAGACTAGAAGCTTGCAAGAAATATATGATCAAGGAGATAGGATAGATTTGCAATCTATTTTTTTTTTACTTGCCCAAGATCCTATATATTTTGAGGATGCAATTAAGGAAGAACATTGGATTAATGCAATGAATGATGAAATGGAATCTATTGAAAAAAAATGATACATGGGATCTAGTTGATTTACCTAAGGAGAAAGAATGCATAGGTGTGAAATGGGTTTATAAAACTAAATATAAGGAAAATGGAGAAGTTGACAAATATAAGGCAATATTAGTAACTAAAAGATTTGCACAAGAATATGGATTTGATTACAATGAAATATTTTCACCCGTAGCAAGGCTTGACACAATTAGGATGGTACTAGCTATTGCAGTTCAACACAATTGGAAATTTTATCAAATGGATGTCAAATCAACGTTCTTGAATGGATATTTAGAAGAAGAAGACTATGTGCAGCAACCACGAGGATATGAAGTAAAAGTACAAGAAGACAGGTTTTGCAGGTTGAAAAAGGCCTTTTATGGATGGAAGCAAGCACCAAGATCATGGTATAGAAGGATAGATTCATAGATGATAAAAAATGAATTCATGAGAAGCACTAGTGAACCTACACTATACACCAAACTAAACGAACAAGGTCAGATTGTGATTGTTTGCTTATATGTTTATGATTTGATCTATACTGTAATCTCTCTATTAGTATGTTTAAATCAACAATGAAGAAGGAATTTGAGATGACATATTTGGGGTTAATAAAATATTTTCTTGGCATTGAAGTCAGACAAAATAATAAGGGAATTTTCATTTGTCAAAGTAAATATGCAAAAGATGTTTTAGAGAGGTTTATAATGATAAATTGGAGTCTATTTTCTACACCTCTGGAAATTCGCACAAAACTAAGTAGAGAACATAATGAGATGGATTTTGATTCAACCATATTCAGAAAATTGGATGGAAGTTTGATGTACCTCGCAGCAACTAGGCCAGATATAATGTATGGAGTCAATTCGATTTCTAGATTCATGGATAGACCAAAAAATTCACAAGATACATTGCAGGAACTATGAATCATGGCATATTGTATTCTACTTCAAATAATTTTCACTTGGTTGGATACACAAATATTTATTTTGTAGGAAGTATCGATGACAGAAAGAGCACATCTCGATATGCATTTCATCTTGGAACAAGAGTCATGGCATGAGAATCAAAGAAACAACCAATAGTGGCAAGCAGAGTATGTAGCAGGTACATCAACAACAATTTGGATGCAAAGAATCTTGAAGGATCTAATCCATGAGAAAAAGGAGCCTACTACAATCTATTTTGACAACAAGTCCATTATTGCACTATCAAAGAATCGGGTTTTTCACAAAAGGACAAAGCACATTGACACTAGATATCACTTCATTCAAGAACTGGTCAACAATGGAGAACTCATCCTACCACATTGCAGATCAAAGGAGAAATTTGTAGACATTTACAAAGGCTTTAGAACAAGACCAATTTGAGTATTTGAGAGAAGTTTTTGGCATTGTAAATATTGATGTAATTAGTAGTAGAAATTAGGGGGAGTGTTGGTTGAACTAATTTCTACGAACCTCATTTAAAATCGAACTTCTACCAACCTCTAGCATCCACCCATTCATGCACCCACCCACCCATGTCGCAGATATTTATAGCAACATGAACTCTTTGGATCCTCTCATCCTTTCAAAGACCTCTATAAATAAGAGGCATCGTTTTTGTAAGGCAATGTAAAAAAATTTGTTTGGTGTTTTTTTTTTGTACCCACTTCAAAATATATAACAATAAAAAACTATTTAAATATAATAAAAAATATGAATTATATATATAAAAATAAGAAGAGAGAAATAACATATTATATGAGATATAAGGTATCTAAAATTTCAGCAGTTCTATGAGGGGTTGACACATAAACATTCAAAACAAGCTTTGACTTCATTTTACTGTTACCATAATACGAGATTTATTTTAGTATAAAGTACAATAACAATTAGAAGTAGAAATATAAAAATCGTCCAAATTTTACCATAAAATACATATTTGGAAAGCAGTTGTAACTGTAATAATAACTAGCAACAACCACTTTATAAAAGTCGTTGACATACGTCGATCGTCATTAATTTTAAAAGGTGGAAAATGACGTCGATAGGCGTATATCAACCACTTTTATAAAGTGGTTGTTGCTAGTTGACGGTCGACATACCTTGAGGACAACCATTAATACTTATTAATTTTATTGCATTAATACATAATATATAATAATAATAATAATAATAATGAATTAATGTAACAAATTAATATTAATGAATTAATGTATATAAATTAATTGTCTATTAATATATTAATGAAATGTATAAATTAAAGTATTAATTTACATTAGTGTGTAATGTAAAGTTGTAATTGATTGATCGATACATTAATAATTAATAATGTAACATATTACATTAAGCAATACACTCATACATTATTAATTAATACATTGCTAAAATATTGATACACTAATAAAGTTAATGCATAAAAAAAGTATAAATATACTAATAAAGTAATAATAAATTCACCTTAATGTATTTAGTAATACAATACTACATTACTATAATGTATAAATTAAAGTACTAATACATTAATACAACAATAATACATTGCCCTTAATGTATTTAGTAATACACTACTACATTACTATAATGTATAAATTAAAGTACTAATACATTAGTATCTTAATGTATAATACATTAATAATGCAATTAATTAATTAATTGATACATTAAATACATTATTGACTAATACATTGCTAAAGTATTAATTAATACATTGATAAGGTTTTAATACACAAATAAATTATTGCATTGATTTAATACATTATTACACTAATAATGCATAAAAATATATATTTCATATATTAAATGCATTAATAAAAATATTATTAAAGTATTTATACATTAAAACATTAATAAAGTTTTAATACACTAATGTATTAATGTATTAATTAATGAATATATTAATACATTATTAATATTGTATAAATTAAAGTACTAATACATTAATATCTTAATGCATAATACATTAATAAAGCAATGTATTAAGCAAAAAAATATTAAAATATTAATACATTAATGTATAACAAAACCTATCAAAGTATTAATACATTAATAATGTAATTTATTAAGTAATTGATGCATTAAATACATTATTGATTAATAAATTGTTAAAGTATTAATTAATACATTTCTAAGGTTTTAATACACAAATAAAGTAATACATTAATTTAATACATTATTATACTAATGATGCATAAAAGAAAAATACACTAAGTATTATTTGTATATACATTAATTTATATACATTATTTCATTAATATTAATACACTAATCAAGTAATTAATTAATAATACATTATTATAGTATTAATACATTGATACATTAATTGAAAATGATCGTGGTTGAGTATGGATTCCCATGAACATGGTTAACTTTGGTAGACCTTGGTTGACTTTGGGAAGGAAAGGTTCACTATGGTTGACATGGTTAACTATGGTTCACCATGACCATGGTTAACTTCTGTAGACCTTCACTATGGTTGACCATGGCCAAGGTTGAATGTGGTTGACCATGGTTGACAATGGCTAGCCATGTTTCACATTTGTTGTGCATAGATGACCATATTTGGCCATGACCTTGGTTGACCATGACTATGAATGACATCAATACATTAATTCTTATTTTAGTGTATTAATTAATTAATACAATAACACATTAATTTTTTTTGTTAAGTTAGTTAATATATTAGAACCTTCTTGGAAAAATTACAAGCCCATGGTCTTACGTGCCAACAGTTCCCAGCTAGGAAACCACTGTGACACGAGTCTGAGAAAGAATGACACTTGTCCAAAAATTGAGTGTGACACTTGTCCAAAACAGAGTCTTTGTTTGTTATGCAAAAATTCTACTGTGCCACGTAGGGCGACTTCCTCTCTGTAGGCGAAAAACTACTAAGCTTCGTTGAGCGAAATCCAACTATAAACTAGACTGAGCTAGACATGGCAAAATTTAAAGACTAAAAACAAGAAAACAAAGTCTGAATAACTCTAAAAACCTGGACCAAATTTTGGGCTTGCAAAGGCCTGGGTTTTCTTCATCTTTCACTTGTCGCGCTTTGTAATTTCCTGGCGTAGATCCTAAAGAAAGGACACCAAATTGTCCACCCTGCCCCAGCACTCTACATCTCTCTTATGCAATTCCTTGAGGGCTTCTTTGACGTCCTCCTGTCCCTTGGTCAGTTCACTCAAGGAGGCCAGAATTTTCCCCTGATCTGTGCATTTGTCACAAGTGAATCGAGGTTTGGAGAAGGGCCGGATGGAGGGGCCAGAGGTGGCTTCATCAGAGAGGCGAGAAGGGGAAACAAGAGGAGGTGGTCGATGAGGAGGTGAGGCAGGAGGAGGCAGTTGACGGGGTGGTGGAGGTGAAAAACCCAGGGATTTTCCCATGGTATCAAACCATTCTAACCTGCAAGAATATGGATTTGAGAGAGGGGACAGATCTTGGGGAGCTTCAGGAATTGGTGCAATAGGAGCAGGTGCTACTATGGGAACCAAGACAGATAAGTCCTCTTTGCGAAATGGCTCTGCAGGAGCACGAGCAAAGGGAGGAGCAGGAGCCAAGAGAAGTGCAGGAGCTAAGGGAGGAATCATATCGGGGAGAGCGTCGAAGTGGGGCATTTTCTTTCCTCTGGCTGCGTACCAGGAAGCTCCTTTCCTTGGTTTACCTCACAGTCAGGGTATGGGGAGAGGTGGGTTTGTCTCAGGGTGGTGAGCGCAGAGCCGAGTGACCATGGAGCTCTAGAGAAAGAGAGGGAGAGCTCTAAGGTTTGAGGGAGGGAGAATGAAATCGAACGTGAAGGTTGGGGCATGATAACAGTGGAGGGGAGGCATGTGATGAGACATGCAGGTCTCCAGGCGCGTGCAAGGACGTCCATCCAGAGTTTGCGAGAGGGTGGCAGATGTGGATCGTAAATGCTGAGGTGACAAGCTAGGGGGAGGGTCTCCATTGTGTGCCATCGAGCTGTCGGTCTGGCCAGGTGGCCACATCGTGGCTTGTCCACCCGTGTTGACACGAAACACCCCATCCGGGGGCCAGTCTTTGGTGTTGGATTTTTCTCTGCAAGCTAACACTATGGGGTGAAAGGAGGTGGAGGAGGGTGAGCATGAAAATCCCCTTTCCTTCATATCCACCTCATGATTTGCCAGCAAGTCGGCCACCTGGTTGGTTGATATTATGACATGTGACGGTATGATTACCCTATTAGGATGCATAGTGGATTTGATTCTAAGGAGTCCATTCATGAGTCGTCAACTGGGGGAGATGTTTTCTGGATCCGTCCCATGCAGGAGATGACCAAGGAGATGAATGAAAATTTGTGAATCTCCTTTAGCAATGATGGGGAATATCTCATGATCATTAGTTTCTTGTAGACCTCTCAGGAGTCCCCAGATTTTCACTGCATTGTTGGTGTTGTGCCCCAGGTTTCCCACTACGATGTGGAGGATTTCTCCTTTGGTGTTGTGTATGACTGCTCCATAGCTTGTCGGTCCTGGATTGCCTTTGGATGCTCCATCGAAATTCAATTTATAATACCATGTATCTGGTGGTTCCCAGTTTGAGGGGCTAGGCTTGCGATGTGCTTTGTTGTCGAGGCAGGGTGGCAAGGAGTGTAAGTGAAGTTGCCAGCCCTCAAGGATGATGCATTCATTTGTTGGGCAATTCTAGTCTGGATCAGTCCAGGGGTGGAGTAGAAGTGTTTCTCTGATGTTGGAGTGGATAGTCGCCGAGACCTCCTGCTAGTTTTTGGTGGATGAATTGAAGATACAACAATTCCTTTCCTTCCAGATTTTCCAGAGGATGAATCTTGGTAAGAGTTTCCATATTTTATTGAGGATAGGGGATTGAAAGATTGAGGCATGCCACCCTGCTAAAGTTTCCCTTATGCATATACGATTTATGTCTATGGTTCTCATGAGGCTGGCACCATCATCCCAAATATCTGAATTGTAGGGACACAGATTTAGGAGATGATTTTGCGTTTATTCATCTGAGCCACATAGCTGACACCAAGAAGGGCCAATGAAACCTCTCTTCCTTAATTTGTCCCAAGTGAGAATGTTTTTGTGGGTGGTTATCCAAAGGAAAGTGTCGATTTTTTGCCAAGACTTTGTTTCCCAAATTTTGATCCAGACCTCCTCTGTTGGCAGTGATCCATGTTCCACTTTGAGTTGGTAGGCCTCCTGAATGTTGAAAGTACTTATGGAAGTATGTCCCCATCGGAGGATGTCGTTCCCCTGTTGGTTTATGATTTTCCTTCCGTCCAGATGAGCTAGCAGTGGTTGGATGTTTATTTCGTTGGGGATGTTTAAGGCTTCGTGGGTGTTTTTCAAGGTGCACCATATATCACCATTTTGTGTCGAGTTCCAGTAGTCTGCTACTTTGATAAGACATGCTTCTTTCATGTGTGTGATGAGGGTGATCATTGTCGGATCTGTTTGAAGGGTCGAGAGTTGTTTCCAGGAGTTGCTCTAGAAGAGGGTTGAAGTTCTGCTTTGTAGTTCCCAGAAAGCATGGTCTGTTATGAGTCCCTTGTTGTTTCTTGATGCATTCCAAATGAGCGAGTCAGGGATTTTCCCATTCCATCTGATGAGATATTTTTCAGGGGTTGTGGGGGTATATTTTTTCCTCCAAAAGAGGGCTCACACGTCGTGGGGTCGCTTTAACCATCTCCACCAAATTTTCACACTGAGGAGCTTATTGAGGAGGGTGGGGTCTCTGAGGCCTAACCCCCCTGCATTCTTTGGTTTGCAGACTTTTTTTCAACTTACAAGTGTTATTTTTCTTCCTTCTTTAGTGCCCTACCAAAGAAAATTTCTTTGTATGTTTCTCAGGGTAGTGAGGATGAAGTTCGGAGCTGCCAGGGCTGAGATGGCATAGACTGGTAAAGCTTGGAATATAGACTTAAGGAGGATGAGGTGACTAGGCAGATTGAGGGAGCGAAAGGTCCACACTGAAAGACATTTGCATAACTTGGAGAGAAGAGACTCCCTGGAAAGATTTCTTAGTGGATTATCTATGAGGGGGATTCCAAGGTAGGTGGAGGGAAGGGTACTACGAGTAAAACCAAGTAGAAGCGTGATGTGGTTTTGGATCTCTAGCGGCATATTAAAAAATAAAACCTGTGATTTAGAAAGGTTCACCTCCATGCCCGAAGCTTCGCAGAAAAGGGTGATGATGGATTTGATGCAGATAGATTCTCTAACAGTGGGCACTCCCATTAAGAGTAGATCGTCTACGAACTGATTGTGTGAAATGGGGGGCAAAAATCCGTGGGGAGTGAGACTAGAAAGGGATTGATCCGAGATGGCTTCTTTGATGGTGCGATTGAGGCCTTCCTCCATGATAATGAAGAGGAAGGGGGAGAGAGGGTCCCCTTGTCTTATGCCTCTAGAGGGTGAGAAAGGTCTTGAAGGAATGCCATTGATCAGGATGGAAAACAAGGATATGGAGGTGAGATTGATTATCCAAGAAATCCAATTGGGTTCAAAACCAAAGGCAAAGAGAGTGGATTTTAAGTAGCTCCAACTTAATTTATCAAAATCTTTTGAGAGATCCAGTTTTAGGAGCATACCTGGGGATTTTGTCGAGTAGAGCGAGTGGATTACTTCGGGTGCCAAGATGACATTGTCCAAGATTTGTCTGCCTTCCACATACCCGGACTATTCCTGTGAGATTATGAACGGTAAAATGGGTTTGAGTCGAGTGGCTATGATCTTCGTGAGGATTTTGTAAATGATGTTGCAGAGGGAAATGGGTCGGAAATGCGCGAGGGAAGTGGTCTGGTTTTCCTTGGGAATGAATGTGAGGAAGGTGGTATTTAGGTCCTGAAGGACTTGTCTTGATCTTCTTGAGTCCTTGATTAATTCCCAAACATCTATTCAGATGATGCTCCAGTAGTGGTGGAAGAAATATGGAGTGAATCCGTCCAAGCTTGGAGCTTTACCTATGGGGGTATCCTTTAGGGATTGATCCACATCCTCCTGAGTTATCGGTCTCATTAGGGCTTCATTTTTCTCTTTGGTGACCTTCTTGGGGATGCTCTTGCAGATGGTCTCGATTGCGCGGGACCGATCAACAGGGGGTTCTGAGAGAAGGTTTTTATATTAAGAGAGAAGTTCCTCTTCAATGTCAGCATGTTGTTGAATATCCGTTCCTTGATATGAGACTAGGTGAGTAATATAATTTGATTGGCGCCTCTGTATCATGGATCTATGGAAGAATTTGGTATTTCTTTCACCCTCTTTTAACCATTGGATTCAATATTTTTGTCTCCAGAGGATTTCATCCTGCTCCCTTATTTCAACCAGTTGATTATTCATAAGGGTTTCTTGGTGTTTGAGGGAGTCTCTGAGGCTATGATGTCTGATTTGTTGTTGGAGGCTTTGAATTTGTTGGTTGAGGTTGTCCTGTGCTTGAAAAATGTTGTTGAAGGTAGATTTGTTCTAACCTTTTAGATGTTGCTTAAGATTTTTAAGTCGTTGTTGGAATATGTACATGGGAGTCCCTGTATGAATGGTTGTCTTTTCGCACCAGGACTTAATATTATCTTGGAATTTTGGATGTGTCATCTAGAATTTTTCAAAGAGAAAAGGCTTCCTACCAGGAGTGCCACTTATGTTGATACCGAGGAGGATTTCCCAGTGATCTCAACCCAGAGAGTCGATGATCCTGGCATTCCATTCTAGTCCATCCAACATGATGCTTTTCGAAATGATGAAACAGTCGAGTCTACAAGAGACCTATTGATCCCCCGAGTGTCTGTTGGACCATGTGAAGGTGATGTTGTCTGTACTGACATCGATAAGATTATGGGATCCTATGAAGTGATTGAAGTGCTAGCTGTCACTTTCGAGAGTACGTGTGCCCCCCTTTTTTTCCTCCAGGCCTGTTATTATATTGAAGTCTCCCCCCAGTATCCATCTGTGGGGGCTGATGTGATCAACTAACCAATCCAAGTGATTGAGGAAGGATTCCTTCTCACCTTGTTTAGTGGGGTTGTAGACATTTGTAATGTAACCTATTTTGTTTGAGTCGATGAGGGGAAAGGATGCAGTGATGGTCCATTTGGAGGTAAAGAATTCATCGAGCAGAACTGTGGATGGATTCCAAAGCATCACTAGACCACCCACTACGCCCTTGGAATCTATTTCCACATTCCGGGCTTGCTTCCAGCATTTTTGAAGCGTGGAAGAGGCCTCTTCTCCCGCGCATTTTGTTTCATGCAAAATGATAATATATGAGCATCTTCATAAGGATGGTGGGGGTTGAAGTGGAGGAAAGTTGCCTAAGATCAACTGTATCTAAACTGAGTTGGCGAGGAAGTTGCCAACATATTGAATTAGTTGATGCTTCGGTTTTAGGCCTCTTTTTTTCTCATCCTTTGCAAGTTTGCGTGGATCCTTTGTTGTTCCTTTTTGGACTCCAAGGTTCATGTTGGCGCACGCTGATCCTCCTGTCGAGGAGTTAAGGAAGACTTTATGGACCTTGGGCAGATGATCTTGTGGTATGGTGTATAATTGTTGCTTGCGATAAGCTTGCTCCAAGTGTGCCATAACAATGCTTGCCAGCTCCTGATCCTCCATATCAGTGTTTGGATCTCCTATTTCCTGACCAAGTGTGGCGAGAAGGGAGGCATTAGAGGATGGGGGTTGGGAGGGATATGGGCTTGAATACTTATGATTCAATGTGCTTTCACCTTTAGCTAGGTTGGTCCATGGTGTCGTTGAGGAGGAAGGTGTGTCTGTTGGGGTTTGTAGGACCTCAAAGGAGTTCTTGATTGGGGGTCTCAGGGGGGCCTAGGGGGTGCCTTTTTGACTTGATGTCTACATTTATTCGTGACAGGGATGAAGTCGTCCTTGGATTTGTTGAGATCTTCCGTAGAGGGTTTTGTGGGATTATTTAAAGGGCATTCGTGGAAGAGGTGTCCGTGCTCATGGCATTTTCTGCAACGGAAGGGGATGTGCTCATAGTCGAGTGTTTGGGACCATTCATCATCCTGGTAATCCAAAGTGATGGCTCCAAGTAGGGGCTTGGATATATTCAGATAAACACATATATGAGCATAGGTTATGTACCTTCTTTGTTTTGTTGCTTCCGAAGCTTTGACATAGATGTCGATGGTGTTGCCGATTCCCGCAACGATCTCTTCCAATCAGAATTCATGTGGGAGCGAGTAGAGTCTCAGCCATACTGGTGCATGCATGAAGCCTTCTTTTTCTGGGCTAAACCTTTCCGTCCATAAGTGGAGGAAGAGGCCGGCCAAGTTGTAGAAATAGGATCATCCTTCAAAGATCCTTTTGATGCAAGTTGGAGGTCATAATGGCCTTTGGGTTTCCACCAGTGTTGGATCCATTTGATTAGGTCTTTTTCCGATGGCCATATCCCTAAAAACTTTCCTATCAGAGCGAAATCCCTCAGATATTGTTTTTGGTAATCTATTCTAGGAGAGATGACGATGTATTTTGGGGAAATCGGGGCTTGTGGAATGCATTTACATGCTTCCCAGGTGCGACTGGATTTGGTGTGGCTTGTAGCTGGATCGATGTCCATTGGATTTTCCTTCGGCATCTCTTCCTCCAGTAGAATCTTTTGCACGCCTTTCGGGAGCTCGAACGTCGGTATTTTTGTGTGGAAGGAGCCTTGATCCTTAGCGACGATAGAACTGTAGGAGGGGGCGTGGGGCTCCCCTCCCTCGGCCTCCATGGCCGCAGTAGCAGAGGGAGGCGACGCGCTTTTGGTTCGAGGCATAGAACCCTAGCTTACAGTCTCAGCAATTCATACAATAACACATTATTAATTAATACATTACTAAAGTATTAATACTTTAAAACATTAATAAAATATTAATTCACTAATACAATAATACTATATTATTAGAGTATTAATACATTAATAATGTAATATATTAATTAATTATATAGTATTAATTAATACATTGTTAAATTATTAATAAATTAATAGAGTAATACATAAATAATACATTGATAAATACATTATTAAAGTATTAATACATTAATTGACAATGACGATCGTTGATTATGGTTGACCATGACCATGGTTTCTTATGGTTGATCATCACCAAGGTTTCCCATGATAATGACCATGACCGTGGTTTCTTATGGTTGATCATCACCAAGGTTGCCCGTGACAATGACCATGACCATGGTTAACTTTGGTAGACCTTGGTTGACTTTGGGAAGGAAAGGATTACTATGGTTGACATGGTTAATTATGGTTGACTATGACCTTTCTTGACCATGACCATGGATAATAATGGTTGAACATGACAATGGTTAATTGTGGTTGACCTTGGATTACCATGGTCATGGTTAAAGGTGGTTGACCATAACCATGGTTAACTTTAGTAGACCTTCACTATGGTTGACCATACATTGCGGCGATGAGTTTATGCTTTTCACATTGCAATGATGAGGCTATGTTCCTCACATTGCGAAAATATGTTCATACTCGTCACATTGGAACGACGAGGCTATGTTTGTCACATTGCGACGATAGGGCTATGTTTGTCACATTGTGACGTTACTATGTTTGTCAAAATGTGACACTACTATGTTCATCACATTGCGCCAATATGGCTATGTTTATCACATTGTGACAATTGGGCTATGTTCGTCACATTTCTATGATAGGGATATGTTTGTGGCATTGCGATGTTACTATGTTTTCTAGATTGTGACACTACCATGCTTGTCAAATTGTAACATTAATATTTTCCTCATGTTGCAACATCTAGTTTTGTTTGTCAGATGGCAACATTGAGTTATGTTTTTCACATGAAAAGGTTAGTTTATGTTTGACATGTTTCGAAAAGCATTTCATTTCTCACAAATATAGGAACTTTGAATGAATGTTATGTATTAGAATCATACTTGTTCTAAGGAAATTGATCAAAAATATATTACTATGTTTCTGACATTGTGATGTTACTATGTTTGCTAGATTTTGATGCTACTATGCTTGTCAAATTGCAGCATTACTATGTTCGTCATGTTGCAACATTTGGTTTTTCTCGTGAAATGGCAACGTCGAGTTATTTTTTCACATGACAAGGTTATTTTTT
The DNA here is from genome assembly GCA_009831015.1 of Picea engelmannii. Taxonomy (NCBI): domain Eukaryota; kingdom Viridiplantae; phylum Streptophyta; class Pinopsida; order Pinales; family Pinaceae; genus Picea; species Picea engelmannii. Next base: position 38,362 of record ML828987.1, read on the forward strand.
GTTTGACATGTTTTGAAAAGGAAGTTTTGTCCAAGCTTTTTCAAAAAATATTACAAAGTATGGGCATGTTCATCACATTGCAATGACAGGGATATGTTTTTCACATTGCGACGATAGGGCTATGTTCGTCACATTGTGACGTTACTATGTTTGTCATAATGTGACGTTGCTATGTTCGTTAGATTGCAACAATATGGTGATGTTTGTCACATTGCGACAGATGGGATATGTTCGTGACATTGCAATTACAGGGCTATGTTCGTGACATTGTGATGTTACTATGTTTGTTAGATTGTGACGCTACTATGCTTGTCAAATTGCAACATTAATGTGTTCCTCATGTTGCAACATTTGATTTTTCACATGAAATTGCAACGTCAAGTTGTTTTTTCACATGACAATGCTTCTTTATGTTTTACATGTTTTGAAAAGGAAGTTTTGTCCAAGATTTTTCAAACAATATTACAAGGTGTTTCCTTTCTCACAAAGATAGGAACTTTGAACTGATGTGATGTATTACATAGAATGAAACTTAGAATCATACTTTTTCTAAGGACATTGATAGAAAATCATATTTAACTTTACAGATGATGATTTTTACCGGTTCTAAAGACATTGATAGAAAACAAACTTGACTATGGTTTTCCCATGCTTGAGTATGATTTTCCATGGTTGACTAAGGTTAACCATGGTTGAGCTTGATCTAGACCAAAGTTTATTATTGTTCTAATATGGCGCTAACACTAATCATAATAACCATAGCCCTAAGTGCATTGACCTTAATATATTGTTAATACATTATTGTTGACATGGTTAGTTATTAATATTAATTAATAATTATTGTATATAGGGTATGTATGTATAATATACATGCATACCCTTAAGGTACCCCTTTTATAATATAGTTAATAAGTATATTAATAATAACTAATTCCCCTATATTAATTATGACCATTGTTAATAGCTATTAATAATATTATTAATAATCATTTATATAACAAATTGCCCATATTAATAATATTAATAATGTAATATATAATCACTTCTCAATACAATAATGTATTATTAGTAACCGTGAGACAAATGAATGGCCCATGTTACATTAACCCCTAATGTGGGTCCATAGTACATGGGTTTCTACTCTCATAAAGAAAGAAAAAAAAAATGAAAAAAAAACTTATAACCAAAATATCCTCTACCTCATAAGAGACAATTTAGTGGAAAATATTATGACTTGTCTTAATACAATCTCTAATGCACTCACCACCACATACATTTCTACAATTAATTTTTGAATTCAATTTTTATTCAAAATTAAAGGATTAATGATAGCACACACTTAATTTTAGAATTCAATTTTTATTCAAAATTAAAGGATTAATGTTAGAATTTGTTTTTGTTTTTTTAAGGGTGACTACTTTCATATCTTCTTTATAACTCATCAAAATATATTTAAAAACTTGAAAACTATTTTATTAGAAATATTGGCTACCACATACACTTTTGCAATTAATTTTAGAATTCATTTTTTATTAAAATAAAAGAATTAATGTTAGAATTTATTTTTTCATATCTCCTTTATAAATACCTTTATAGATAGTGAAAATATATTAAAAGCTTCAAAACTAATTCATTAAAAAAAAAAATTAATAATATTAAAATTGGAGAACTCCATTTTTTTTAGATTGAAATTATAACATTTAATTTTATAACAAACTTTTTCTAATTCTTAACAATATCATTTGTACTAATAATATTAAAATTTGGATTTCCGCATCATTCCAAAATTCTAATAAAAAAATTTGTAATTGTATTATCACTAGCACAGTCGCTAACTAGCGGCTGCGAACGCCGAAAGACTTTGGTCCCCAATCCCGAGCTCTTGTGGACTATTTGGAGGCCATTGAAGGTGTTGCGAAAATCACACCTCGATACAACCCTGTTGGAAACGGTGACAACAGCTCATCCATGAATAGGATTCTAGATCCTATAAACCAGGATTGGTTGTAACAAATGCAACCAAGTTAGAATACGAGTGAGATCAAATCAGGATTGGTTGTAACCAATGCACCTAAGTTAAACTATGGATGAGATTACATTTAATAGTCAGTTTCTAATATACATTGCTATAAATTTGTATGCCCGTAGAGGCTGTGAGTGTGTCTGAGAGGAGTGAGTCTGTCTGTAATCTCCATTAGCTGAATAATAAGATAACCGATACCAATGCTTGGTGGACGTAGCCCAACGTTTGGGTGAACCACGTAAACTGTTGTGTCTTTTGTGTTTGCATATGTATTGATTGTCTTATGATAATTGTTGTTTCCGCACTTGCAAATTACAACAAGTGGTATCAGAGCCGAGGTAGTGCTGAGGAGGACGCAGACCAGAAGAGGCCGCTCTGAAATCCAGCCGTGTTGAGCCGAGGAGGACGCAGACCAGAAGAGGCCGCTCTGAAATCCAGCCATGTTGAGCCGAGGAGGACGTAGACCGAAAGAGGCCGCTCTGAAATCCAGCCGCGTTGAGCCGAGGAAGCCGTCAATTTGTTGCGAGAGAGAGACATATGCATGCCAATTTCACAGGAGCTGCTGGTTTTTTTTTTCAAGTCAGCACTGGGCGTGAGGGCGCGTCAATCAGCAGACCAACCATGACAGGTGGTGTTGCGGCTCCTTAAAAATTTTTGGCATATGTTTTGTTTTGGAGCGAATATTATATGGTATGCATAAACGAAGAATTAAATTTCCTTTTCTTTTAAAATCGTGAGGTGAAGTCAAGTCTCGTGGAGGATGGAGGATGTTAAAAGGTTAAATCTATACTTTTATTGAAAAG
>ML828987.1:61656-80123 GCA_009831015.1 Picea engelmannii
AGAGGTTAGGAAGGTTGGTAGTGTGATAAATATTTTGAAAATGAGATCTAATATGGGTATAGGATGGACAATCTAAGAGAAAGTTCTTTTCATCTTCAACCTTTTTAGTGTCACAAAGGTGACACACTCTTTCATCCCATGGCATTTTAGGAATTAACCAACGCCCAGTTTCACTATGGAGCTCGTGAGAATTTGTTCTTATCTTAGTAATGCTTATTTTTTTATTTACGTTTGGAAAAACAGATAGATAATTTTGATCTTCTAGATTAGGGTTGATTACATCTTTATAATACCTTAATTTTCTTTTTTCCTCTAACTCTTTATCACACCACATTTTCTCCTTTAAATTTTGATTTGACGTTTTTTTTAATAGTATATTTATTCTGCAAAATGGTTTCTTCAATGATTCCCCAATAGTTTAGCCAATATCGAGCATCTTTATGCCATCCTCGCTTGAGTCAATGGTGGTTATGACTTCATTTTGAAGCAATTTTAGGTAGCCTCTTGTCTTCCATGTTGTTTAACTTGTTCTTATACATTAGGTATCTAGTCATAGCCATGCTCTCAATGGGGGAGAGGCTTGTTTCTAGGAGGAGGATGGGATAGGGTGTATTTCCTCTAATTTTGAAATTAGAGGTTATAAAATTCTTTTGTATTTGATCTATCTTTCTCCAGGATTCACGAGAGATACTACAGCCCCATACTTCACATCCATAAAGAATAACAGGCGTAACAAGAGTCTCAAAGAGGAGTTTCTTCTTATCCCAACTCCAAAGATCATCTGATTTACAATTGTTTTCAAGCCCATAATAAGATTTCCATCCCCCAATAATCCTTTTCTCAATGCTATAATTCCAATTGAGCTTGTGGTGAATATCAATTCCAAGATATTTGTATGAAGTCACTTCCTCCAATTTGTTGTTTTCATATACAAAGGTATCATAAGGGATCTTATTGGATTTAATAATCATGACCTTAGTCTTATCATTATTAACAATCATACCCATATTGGAGAAAAATTCCTTGAGGATTTTTAGTTGGTTTTCAAGATCATGGGGACTCCTTCACATAAGAACGATATCATCGGCATAAAGAATAAGATTTATGAATATACCAGTGAGAGTAGGGCCGACACAACCTTCTTGTTCCAAGCATTCTTCTAACTTGTCAATGTATATGCCAAAAAGGGTAGGGGACAAGGGACAACCTTGTTTGACTCTGATGTTGCAATTAATCTCTTTTGACCAGCCCTCAATGTTTTTAAACTTAGCAATAACATTCTCATACATCCTTATTGCAGAAACCCTCAACTCGAGAGGCATTTTTATCTCTTCCAACCTATTCCAAAGGTTTTTCCTAGGGACCATGTCAAAAGATTTTCTAAAGTAAACAAAACAACAAAAAATATTGGTTTTAGTATTGCGGAACTCCTCTGCAGTGATCCTAAAGGTAACAAGATGGTCCACGGTTGAATGATATCTCCTAAACCCGGCCTGGCCTTTATTTCTTTTACCGTGACTTTCTAGCCAAAGGCTAATCTTCTTTTCCAAAATAATTCCATAAAGCTTGGCTAAAATATGGCTAATCATAATGGTCCTACAATTAGAGGGAATGTTTCTATCCCCATTTTTAAAAATAAGAACAATGAGGCTTTGCATCCAGGGTTTAGGGAAGCAATGCTTGACTGCTAAATTGAAGAGCTTGTGTATGTGAGGGATAAGGATTGACCCTCCGATTTTAAAAAATTCAGCTTGGTAGCCTTCAATGTCCTTACCTTTCCCATTTGCGAGTCGCTTAACCCTAAACTCTATGTCATCTAAAGAAAAAACGTATTCCTTTGTAGGGACAATAGGAATGGTGTCCATGGAATTAGGGAACTCGTAAAGACTTTTAAGGTAGGAATTCCAGTCCCTTAAGGGAATCCTATTATTTTCTTTAGTATTATGTTTTAGAATTTGGCTCCAGAACTTCTTAGGATTCAATTTGTATAGTTGTGAAAGTTGCTCTTGCCTTTTATTGATATAGGATCCTTTTTTCCTTTTAATTAGGGCTTTATACGTTTTCATTTTATCGAGTTTTAAGGGCTCATTAGAAGCATCCCTAATGGATTTCCTAGCAATTTTACATTCTTTATCATACCAAGGGTTGGTCGTTCTATTATTCTTTTTATAGGACACCTTGAAAAAGAACTTGTTAATAGAAGTGGAAAGGGTAGTTGTAAAATTATGATAGAGTTCTTCAATGTTGTCCTTATAAGTTAGGAGATTTAATTTACTACTTAAATCCTTTAAGAAAATGTCAACTTTACTTTTGTCAAAGCGCAAATTCCTTTGATTATCAAAATTCTCTTCAATGGTGCTCCTATGCACGGAAAAATTTAGAGTTAGGATTAAAGGTTTATGATTAGAGTCAAGCTCATGGTCATTTAAAAGGTCAAAAGTTGTTATTTGGTTGGAATCAGGGATATTATATATCACATAATCTACAACACTACTACCTAGCCCATGAATACAGGTCATCTGGTTGGAGTTTCACCACTTCATTACTCCATTGTAAATTATTAGGTCTTGAGAGCTACAGAGCTTGACCAACTCAGTACCAAACAAATTCTCAATTAGGTCTTCAGAGCTTCTTTTGTAGCTATTAGATAAAACAAGGTCCTCATCTAGCCATAAAGGATTATGGTTGGAGTTATTACTTAAAAGAGTAGATTGTTTAGTTGCAGTCCTAGCATTAAAGTCTCCTAGCAAGAGGATATTACTTTCATTTTTCAAATTATAAATATTTTGTTCTAAATTATTATACAGACAATTTTTATCTAGATTATTTTTCTTATAAAAAGTAGAATTAATAGGTGCGAAATAACAAATTGCTATATACATCTTCTTAGCATTGGTGTCTGAAATTTCTATCCAAATGTATTGATTAAGAGGGTCAATATTATGAAGTTGAATGTGAGGAGAAATGCTCTTTCTAATATAACATGCTATGCCTCCTATCCCTCTACGGTGGTATTTTGTGTTCCATGCCGACCACAAGACAAATCCTTCCATGTTAGGGACCTTAGACTCCTCATGCTCCCAAGTTTTAGCTAGACAAATAATATCGATATCACTCGAGATCCAACTTATCATAATACCTTTGCGCCATGGAAAGCCACAACAATTCCAATAACAATAGCTTTTTTTATTTCTAATTATTGCCCATTTTTCTTCTTTCCTGGCTTATTTTACCTTTTGAACTTCCTTCCTTAATTCATCTTGGTCTTAGGGAATGAGGTCTTCATTTACAAATATTAGTGACCCTTTTAAGCTCGGAGATTTACTAAGTATGCTATATTTATGGTCATTACAACTTACTTTGACACGGATCAACCTATCTTTGTGATCAATTATTTTTTCTAACCCCTTTGCTTCTATAAGGTAAGTTGTATCAATTTGTGATTTATTTTTTAATTCTTCTTTTACTATTGCTAGTGTATCCTCATCTTGTTCTTTTATACCAAACTCCTCCTTCTTGGGTTGATTGTTTATATTTTTCCATTTCTTGAATTTTATCCTTCATTGTCTGCAATTCACTCTTGAACTGTAAGAATCTACCATCTATTTGAGTTTGAATGTCAATTATTGCATGTAGCTCTTTCTTCACACCTTTTTTCTAATGTTTCTAACTCTATTTGGATTTTGGCATCTCTCTCTTCTCTTCTTTTTTCTACTGATTCCATATAATTGTAAAGGATCTCTAGGGTGATTTTGGGGGGCCTCCCCTTGTTAGGCCAAGTTTTTGGAATAGGTGGTGGAGTGCTCATATTGAAAAGAAGAGAAAAAATATGTAACAATTATTATTATGGATTGACTTTATCTCTCAAATCAACTTTTACTTATGGAACTTAAAATAAATAAAATATATTTAAATCTCTTTACTTAAAATTAAAATTGAATCAAAATATAACATAAAAATAAAAATAAGAATGTTTATATATATATATATATAAAGATAAGAATGTTCATGAAAAGCTTTATAGGTTTCAACAAGTCATTTCTATATAATTTTTTCTATAAATGGCTAACATACTATTTATGAGAAATGCTATTTAAGAGAATCCTTCTCATAAACTCTCGCAATTTTTTTTTAAGAGTTTGTGAATTCTCAATGAATAATTTTTAAATGTCGTGTAACTTAATAAACAATGTATAAGCATTTTTTTAATTTTAATGAAGAGTTTGAAAAAAAATTAAATTGAAAATTTTCCTCTTCTTAATGGGAGAGTTTGCATCCATCTTCGTATATCCATGTATAATTCTTCTTCGTGCATCAATCTTCGTATATCCATGTATAATTCTTCTTCGTGCATCCATCTATCTTTTAAGTATGAGTATAAAAAGTTATATCTTTGTATAATAAATATGTCAAGTTTTATTTTTAAACTTTTTTAATTAATTTTTTAAAGATTTTTATCTTATTTATATTAGATTGTTAATAATTAAAACAATAAGTTAATATTTTTTATTTTTAATTATATAATTTTTTAAGAAAAATATATATATTTTTAATAATATATAAAATTCAATATTTTATTTATGAAAATTAAATTTAAATGTAGAAAAAACTAATCATGTTTTTTAATTATCCAAATTAAATTAACATCTTGCAGAAGACCTGAAGTGACAAAGAAACAAGAGAATGGTCGCGCAGTGGAATAATTATTTGGCTTGAAATATATTTTTCGGTGCACCAAGAGACCACCTCCTTACAGTCAAAAACCATAGGGACACAGCCTGCACGAGCGATTCCAGAGGTCCAAATCACTTCGTTCTGGTCGGAACGGGATGAATAGTAAAAGTATGCCCTGGACCACGGGAAGTTCTGGTCCTGACGTTTGAAGATATTCAGTATATATCCACAAAATTGTTGTCGACATGCTGCCATAAGTTTACAAGAAAGTTTGTTTGCTCCAGACGATGATTGAAATGAAGATTTGGAAGGGATAATATAACGCTGCACAAATCTTGGTCCAATGCGTGTGAATGGGAGATCTTCTCGAGACTTTCACTCATTAATGAAAGTTTCGATGACTGTTGAATGATGCGTTGTTAACATTAAAGACTAGTAATTGCACACATAGAAGTGCAAACATGGCGGATACGACAATGAGGGATTAAGAATTGGAGATTTCTTGAACGGGACAACGCAATGACCTGTGTTTGAGATGAACAATCAGAAAGGACAATATAACTCTCCACAGATCTTGGTTTAATGTGTATTAATGGGAGATCTCCTCGAGTGTTTTGCTCATTAATGACAATGTTGACGGTTCCTGCATGGTGAGATGTTAGCATGAAAGGTTTCTAATTGCATATTAAGAAATAAGTACGGAGGTCGCAGGGATGGGAAAGAGCAGTTAAGGAGTGTTTAATTATCAAAAGCGGTCGGGTGGGCTTCAAAATAGGGTTACAAGGTACAACTATTGGAGGTGAGGGCGCGAGTGTCAAATTGTATGTCTCAGAACTTTTTGAGTGCAATACGCATAACACCAAAGAGGGTATGACAGGGAAGTCCAAAGGGAAATTTGTATATCGTGGAAGTCTGGGTAATGTTTGCAGGACACAGAACATTGGAGGTGCAAACGTGAGCCCACCTATCCGAGAACCCGCAATCAAAAAAGTGGCTTAAGTATGGAATAGAGAAACGGCTGGGCGGATTCATTTTCACTAATATATTGAAACTTATAATATATATCCCGTTGTGTGGCAAGATCTTTTCTGCATGTCTCTGGGAAGAAAAGAGAAAATAAGAGAAGATAAATTAATTTAAATTTGACGAGTCGAGCTTTAGTTAAATTTCACTGTCTCGTCTATGATTTTTCTTTTTAATGGCGGTCAGTATGGTTGTTCCATGATGAACTATTAATAGTAAACCTTGGTCAAGCATAGTGAACAATGCCTAAGAATTGGAGATTTTGTGAACCCTCCAACCCGAGGAACCACGTAAGAGATTCCATGAAATGGGAAAGTATGGAAAGCTGTCAGAAAGGCTTCAAAATTAGGGTGACAATGGTTCCCCAGGAGACATGACTTCCCGAAGTTCAAATTGTATGTCTTAGGGCTTGAATGAAAAATGCTTAGTGACATGTTTAACGTTCATGCACAATGAAGTGTTATCATTAAATCTTACCAATTGCATTCCCAAAGAGAAGTATAAAGGTGGCAGGGACACGAAACATCAAGTAAGGAATGGATAATTATCGAAAGCAGTTGGTGACGCTTCGAAATAGGGCTACAAGATACATCCAGCAGAGGTGAAGGCATGAGGGTCAAATTGTATCTCTCGGGCATGATGATGCATTCCTGTGGACAAACTGTATATCGCTAAAGTCTGGGTACTGCTTGCTAGTCATGGAACATTGGAAACACAATCCTGAGCCTGCCAGTCCAGGAACCCGCAATCGAAAAAATGTCTAAGTATGAAATAGGGAAACGAAAGGGCCGACTCAATACACAGTAAATGTACAATGTCATGGAAATAAGCCAACTTGGGGCTAAGTATTGAAAGGAAGGGCAGATGGCTAGGCTCGTGACGAGGCATTCCAACGGACAAATTATATATCGCGGAACTCCGAGAACTGTTTGCAAGTTGTGGAAGATTCCAAACACAATTTTGAGGCCGTCATTCTAGGAACCCGCAATCGAAAAAGTATCCAAGTATGGAATAGGGAAACACTGGCCTGGACTTGTTTTCGCTAATATATTGAAACTTGTAATACCTTTTCTATTACCTGGCAAGATCTCCTTTGCATGTTTCTATACAAGTTCTGTAGGAATGGTTAGTCCTCGAGACTTTAGCTTACTAATGAGGATCCTTATATTTGTTGCATGATGGTGTTTTAGTATTAAACCTTTAGTGTTGCATATTTGGAAAGAATAACGAGGATGGTCTGAATAGAAAACAGTGACTAAGAATTGGAGATTTCATGAACCCGTCAACACGAGGATCCAAAATAGGGTGACAAGGTCTCCCCAAAAGACGTGAGGCCCTGACGGTCAAATTGTACCTCTTGAAACATTTGAATGCATAATATGTAACATGGAAGAGGGGATGATGTCAGAATCAGGTAGTCAATTTGTATATGGCGGAGGACCGGATGCCAATTGTTTCATACCAGTGTGTCCATTTGTCACTAGTAAGAGCATAATTAATGTATATTAGGAAGGATGGGAAGTTAGTGGGGATGGAAGGAAGCAACAAATAATTACAAACATTTTTGAATCGTGGTAGATTGAAGCTTGCAATTTCAACGAGTTCACGGTGGAATTGTACATCACAGAACTTTTGAGTGCAAGATGTATATCACAAAACAAGAAGCAACAGAGTTCAAAAGCACCAACCTGGCAACCGCAACCATAAAATTGGCTAAGTATGGAAAGGAACAACGGTCGGTCGGATTCATCATGTGAGGATATAGATGGAGATGAAGATATGTTATCCCGCCAATGTTGTAACCCGCGATCATAGAAAGGTGACTAAGTATATAACCAAGAAGTGATAATACACAGGAAGAAGAAAAGGGAAAAAGGGCTAAGGAGTCCACGGTGGAATTGTAGATCACATAAGTTTTGAGTGCAAGATGTATATCACGGAACAAGAAGCATCAGAGTTCGAAAGTGCCAACCCAACAACCGTGGCCATAAAATTGGCTAAGTATGGAAAGGAACAACGGTTGGTCGGATTCGTCATGTGAGGATATAGATTGAGATGAAGATATGTCAACCCGCCAATGCTGGAGCCCACGATCATAGAAAGGCGACTAAGTATATAACCAGAAATCGATAATACACGAGAAGAAGAAAAGGGAAAAAGGGATAAGTATCTCACAGAAGAAAGTGATAATACATGGTAAGAAGAAAAGGGAAAAGGGCTAAGTATCTCACAAAAGAACATCTATTGTTCGTTTATTAATGCCAATCTTTTTGAACCCCTAGTGATTTATCACTAGTAAAAGCATAAATTGCAGATCATAGAAGTTCTTTGGGTGTAATATTTATATGACGGAAGAGGGGATACTGCAAACCCGGGACCCGGTGATCATATAATTGGCTAAGTATTGAAAGGGATTGTGGTCGGTCGGGCTCATGGTGAGATATAGATAAAGTGTTGCCAATTTGTCAATCTAGGAGGTCGTGATCATATAGATGCAACTGAATATAGAACCACAAAGGGATAATAGAGGGGGAGAAAAGAGGAAAAATTAAGAAAAAGTGTTTATATTTATTTCAATAGTATTCATATTAATATATATTAATAGATTATTTCTGGTCCAAATGCAGATCATCTTCCAATTTGTAGGATCCTGTTCGATTTGCAAATTTAGTTGAAATCCATAAGCAATAGAAAGGAAAAAAACGACGGACGATTGTGCTCATGACGGGGCATTCCAGTGGATAAATTGTATATTGTGAAACTCCGGGCACTATTTTCAACTTGCGGAAGATTCAAAACACAATTTTGAGGCCGTCAATCTGGGAACCTGCAATCGAAAAAGTGTCCAAGTATGGAACAGGGAATCACTGGCCCGGACTTGTTTTCGGTAATATTTTGAAATTTGTAATAGCTTTTCCATTACCTGGAAAGATCTTCTTTGCATGTTTCTAGACAAGTTTTGTAGGGATGGTTGGTTCTCAAGACTTTTGCTTATTAATGACGATCTTTACGGTTGTTGCATGATGGAGTTTTAGTATTAAACCTTTGGTGTTTCATATCTAGAAAGAAGTACGAGGATGGGAAGAACATGAAACAGTGACTAGGATTTGGAGATTTCTTGAACCCGCCAACGCGAGGATCCAAAATAGGGTGAAAAGGTCTCCCCAAAAGACACGAGGCCCTGATGGCCAAATTGTATAGCTCGAAACATTTGAATGCATAATGTGTAACACGGAAGAGGGGACGATGTTGAAGTATGGTAGTCAATTTGTATATGGTGGAGGACCAGGTGCCAATTCTTTCGTACCAGTGTGTTCAGTTGTCACTAGTAAGAGCATAGTTAATGTATATTAGGAAGGACGTGAAGTTAGTGGGGATGGAAGGCAGGGACAGATACTTTGAGCGAAGTTAATGTATTCGAGGAGTCCACAATGGAATTGTAGATCACAGAAGTTTTGAGTGCAAGAAGTATATCACAAAACAATAAGCAGTCGAGTTCGTAAGCGCCAACCCAACAACCACAACCATAAAATTGGCTAAGTATGGAAAGGAACAACGGTCGGTTGGATTTGTCATGTGAGGATACAGATGGAGATGAAGATACGTCAGCCCGCCCACCCTAGAACCGATGATCATAGAAATACGACTAAGTATATAACCAGAAAGTGATAATGGACGGGAAGAAGAAAAGGTGAGTTCATATGCTCCAACCCGGCAATCGCGACCATAAAATTGGATAAGTATGGAAAGTAACAACGGTCGGTCGGATTCGTCATGTGAGGATACAGATGGAGATGAAGATATGTCAACCCACCAACCCTGGAACCCACGATCATAGAGAGGTGAATAATTATATAACCAGAAAACGATAATGGACAGGAAGAAGAAAAGGGGAAAAGGGCTAAGTATCTCACAGTAGAAAATCCATTTTTCATTTATTAATGCCAATCTTTTTGAACCCCTGTTGAGTTATCACTAGTAAAAGCATAAATTGTAGATCACGTAAGTTCTTTGGCTTCAAGATGTATATGAAGGAACATGGGACATAGGTTTTGGATACCGTGAACTCGGGACCTGGTGGTCAGATAATTGGCTAAGTATTGGCCAAGAGAAAGTTTTGATATTTATTTCAATAGTATTCATATTAATATATATTAACAGATTATTTATGGTTCAAATGTAAATCATCTCCCAATTTGCAGGATGTTGTTCGGTTCACAAATTTCATTGAAACCATAGAAGTTTTGAGTGCAACATGTATATAATGCAACAAGAAGCAGCAAAGTTCGGAAGCGCCAACCTGACAACCATGACCATAAAATTGGCTAAGTATAGAAATGAACAATGATCGGTCAGATTTGTCATGTGAGGATATAGATGGAGATGAAGATATGTCATCCCGCCAACCCTGGAACCCGCGATCATAGAAAGGCGACAAAGTATATAACTAGAAAGCGATAATAGACAGCAAGAAGAAAAGGGGAAAATGGATAAGTATCTCACAGAAGAAAATCTATTGTTCCTTTATTAATTCCAATCTTTTCGAACCCCTAGTGAGTTCTCACTAGTAAAAGCATAAATTACAGATCACGAAAGTTACTTGGATGCAAGATGTATATGACAGAACAAGGGACATAGGTGTTGGATAACGCAAACTCGGGACCCAGTGGCCAGATAATTGGCTAAGTTTTGTCCAAGAGAAAGTTTTTATATTTATTCCAATAGTACTCATATTAGTATATATGCACATATATTATCAAATAGAAGAAGCTACAATATACGCAAGATATTGAACAGGAACATGATGTCAACACTTGAGTTGCCTTGTTGTAATAGTCATTAATTCATTCTATTTATGGGACTTGAAGAATGAAAGCAGGAAGGGTCCTCAAATTTCTTTCTTCAAGTATAGGGAGAGCGCCACATAAGTATGGCCTATGACAAATTATTATTCCATGTACAATGTAATGAACGAATAGAGCACCCTTTATTTAAATTGAAGTATCGGGCAGTCGGAAGAAAAGCTCGTCGTCCATGTTTAACAACACACAAGAAAAAGGTACAAAATAAAATGAAAAGCAATACAAGAGATTGGAAAACACCATATAGAAAAACCACAAATATTATATATTCAAATAAGATGGGTTACAAAATACAGCTGAGATTATTTTCCACAATGACTGCAATTTGGCCTGTCACCGAACAAAAAAAAATATGTAAAATAATGAAGCTTGTTGACAATATTCTTGACGATTAAATGCTTGATTCGTAAAAAACAACAAGTTGAATATCAATTTCGGGTCTTGGACTTCATTGGTGCTGCCAACTAGATCTATCCCAGTTTTTTGAATAGCTTGTCTCTTCTAGATACATCCTGCATGCATTGGCTGGTTATTCAACATTCCATTCTTTGTTAAGTGTTAATTTCCCTCTGCCGTCGAAAACTTGGGGTTTAAGGTGCCTTCCTTGTAATGTTCCTGACCATTGACATCTGAGACAACTTAAAAATGCGATTCATGCCTAATTCAAAGTCAAGGGAGTTGTTTGATGTGACGTCAATTCTGGGGGAAACAAATCCTATTAGGCAACAAAAGATGAAACAAAAAAAAAAATTCAAGTATGTTGTGACTGCTATTGTCCCTGTATTTGATCATCTGTTTGGTTGAAAATCCTACCTGAAGATTTGTATGTTGAACTTCTTTGGTTTAGTATAGTAAATTGGAAGGAACATCCAAGCCAGCTGCAAAATGTTCCTTTGTTGAAGTACATGACTTCTTCCGGTAGCATAGGTCTGGCAAGTGTATCAAATGCTGCAGATCACATCAGAATATATATTTCATCGTAGTGGTGGTAGACATGGTGGCCCACAAAAATGTTTGGAATGTTTGGAAGTGACGCCAAATATTACTCCATGCCCGAATACACTCAGTAGGAAATTACAAAATTGGATACCAATGAACATGAGAAACTGTATGCGCGTTTTAATCAACATTCTAAAATCACAAAATGTTTTATGCCAAAGTTGTAACAGAATTGACAAACAACCAGTTTCTATGTCAAATAGTGTTGAGCGAGCTCTGGATGCAGTAACAGACTCGACATACAATCAAATTTCGATCACCACTAATACTAATGTCAAGTGTAAGAAGTCGTGATCCCCGGTTCCAGATACTTTCACCTTCAGGCATCCACATAGGCAGTGACCCCAGGCTCTAGATAGCTTCGGCCTCGGACATTGACATCGGCGGTGGAAATGGGAACAATGCTACTGACTACAGTGCAACAATGCGGTGAACAAGTAAGGTTGTCATTGTCAAAGCACTTAAACTGCAGGATTGTCAGACCTGCAAAGAACATCGACTTTAGTGTTTCTTTCTCATGAAATTTACAATGTTACTTTGAGTCCATAAATATTTGGACGTTGGGTGTCTTGTGCAATAATGACCTTGACATTAGGAAAATTCCAGACATCTATTATCTGACATTGCAGTGTTAATTCAATTTCCATAGTGGACGGCGTGAACCCCAAACAACGGCTAAAACTTTTCGAACAGCCGTCTATTAAAAAAATACATTGTTCTATATTAAAAATATATATATTTGTATTATTTTAACATTTTTTTTGTTTTTTCAAATATCACATCAACTGCAACAGAAGAAATGCATTTTTCCTATCCAAAGCAAGGGAAACAATAGTAAGATTGACATTAGGTGGAAACAGATATGGAAACACACCACTACATTAAGGTCTCTTCTAAAGAATGAAATAAGATGATTACATGAAGGTGGTAGTAAAAGGTGATTTTCAGAAACCAAATCATTACCTGAACATGAGAAAATTCTTGCAGAAGGTGGTAGTATAAAGTAACCCTTAGAAAATGTTGCAAAGTCCATAATCCAGTTATATGCGTAGGAGTAGTAAAATAAAAAAATGTGCAGTAGCGATGGAAAGTTGATTGTATGTAGATTATGTAACTACATCTAGAGGACAACGAACAAACTGTGACAAAGAATATGGCTTTCTGTCAAGTCTTTTACCACACCCAGAAGTAGCTTAGCAAACTTTGAAATAGAAACTTCTGTAATTTTAGTATGTCGTTTTAGCCACCCATACAGTTTCTCTTACCCGTGATGATCCAAATCTATAATTTCCTTCTGAGTACATTCGTGAATGGAGTAATATTTCACGTCATTTCCGAATATTACATACCATTTTGCAAGCCACGGTAAGTGTGTCTCCTCTGACGAAGACAAATTCTTGTGTGATCTGTAGAATTTGATACACTTGCCAAATATATGTTGTTGGAATAAACTATATACTTCAACCAAGGAGCATTTTCCAGGTGACCTGAAAATCCCTTCCAACTCCCAGCAAGAAAACAAAGAATATCAACAAACAAATCTCTAGACAGGCCTTTTTTTTTTCTTCCCTGTCTGAGTTTTTGTTGGATAACAGAGTTGTTTTTTGGCTCAAAGCTCACATCACATAAAACCATTCTCTCTTCTTTCATTTGGGCCTCAAGACACCTCTAAGTTGTCTTACATGTCCATGACCAGGAACATTAGAATGAAGGCACCCTAAAGCCCAACTCTTTGATGATAGAGAGAAATGGGAATAAGTATTTAAAAGCAACGCTGGAGGATGACAATATAATCTTTCGTATGTTTTGGTTTAATTCATCTTAATGGCAGATGCCCTCGATATTTTTGGTTATTAATGCCAATCTTTTCGAATATGTGCATTGAATAGTGACTAATAGCACGTAATAGCATTCCCATATCCGAGCAAATTCTCAAATATTCACATGTAACATATACACAGTATTAAAGAGGGACATGACGTCAATACCTTTTTGGATGACATGTTCATGGATGGAAGTGTGGTAGTATAGTATTGCACTGTTACTATGATGATGCCTTTAAAAAACTAAAATAGATAATATTCTTTTTTGCAAATTCAAAAATGCTGGCAATAAAATTATCAGATCCCATAATATTCGCATGTTTATGCATTTTAATGGGAGATGTCCTCGAGCTTTCCTCTTATTAAAGACAATCTTTTTGAACCTTTCTGGTCGGTTGTCACTTTTGAAAGAATAATTAATGTGCATTGGGAAGGGTGGAAGGTGGCGAGGATGGAGGGGAGCGACAAAATGCTTTTAAATGTTTTTGAACCTGGGAACGTGTGAGCCTGTGAAACTTTGAAGACTCGACTAAGGTCGGATAGACATACTCATCGTAGGTAGAGACAGGGTTGCGAGTTCGAGGAATGCGGGGTCGAATTGTAGAGCATGGAATTACGGGTGCAATATGTATACCCCAAACATGAGTCACCATATTTCGATTGTAGAGCATGAAAGTTTTGGATGCAAGATGTACACCCTGAACATGAGTTACCATAGTTCGATAGCACCTATCCGCGAACCCGCGTTCATAAAATTGGCTAAGTATGCAACCGAACGATGGTCGGTCGGACTCGTGATGTGAAGATATAGATGGAGATGATGATTTTTCATATCGCCACACCGGAAACCCGCGATCACAAAAACGTGACAAAGTATAGAACCAAAAACACATAAAATAGGGTAAGAATAAAACGGAAAAAACAGGCAAGTTTAGAAGAAATTGGATAAATATGCAAATGAACGATGGTCGGTCGGACTCATGATGTGAAGATATGGATGTAGATGACGATTTTTCAATTGGCCACCCCGGGAACCCGCGACTATAGAAACGTGGCAAAGTATAGAACCAGAAATGCATAATATAGCGGAAGAACAAAAGGTAAAACAAAGTAACAACAGATCCAACTATAGATGCAACACCCCAACATCGCAAAGCTTAAGAAAACAAGAGAAAGCAACAAATAACAACCCAGTTAAGAAGCAACAAAAGGACCAACCGCAGTCGCAGGACCCGAACCCTACAAAGTTGAATCAAACAACAATAAGTAGCATCCAATGAACAAAGAAGCAAGCACCAACCGGTCGACCAGGAATGACGGTGAAGAACAATATTGGCCAACTTCATTGCATACAAGACTGTATCAAAAAATTTGGATGAAAATGTATTGCAACACATCTGTTAACCAAATAGTTCAGGCTGTGAGACCTGTCAGGTAAAATTCAAAGCTGGGAGGACCGTCTAAAGGCCAATGCTCGACACAGAACCTACATCCATCATAGAAAAAGTCACTCATTGCAAAAGGATATTGTATTTTCTCCTCACATACAAATATGTTCTGCAAGAGGATTTCGACTCAGGCATCCCCAATAGTCAAATTTCCCACCTGCAAACTGCAAACATCAAGCGGAAATAAACACGACACTCAAACCCACCTGTCAATGGGGAATGACATAAGGGCAGTTCCAATCGCGGTTGCAGAACCCCAAATGTGAAAACTGCAACAAGACCAATAGGAAAACAAGAACAACAACAACAGCAAAATAAGAAATCAATAAACATGTAAGAAGCAAGCATGAACCAGTGAACCAACAATGCTGCTGAAGAACAATATTTCCCACATTGACTACAGAGAACATTGCATATAAAAAAAATGGAAGAAAATGTACTGTAACAGGCCTATTAAGTAAACATTTAATGCTGTGAAGCCTGTTAGGTAAAAATTTAAGTTTGCTAGAACTGCTCTGTAAACATTTAAGAGAGACTGCAGTGCGGCAGGTCTCTTACGTACCCAATTTTTTTTTATTATATTATTTCATAATATAAAAACTCAGAGAGACCGTATATGATCCAAAAACCTTGGATATGCTAACATATCAAACATTGGGATAAATTTAGCTAGCAGAAAATGCTAAGACAAACATTCGAACTAATTCTAGCATTAATCCACCTTCGAGTAATGCATAAGAAAATATATGATTCAAAAAGACCGTATATGATAAAAAACTTTGGATATGCTATCATACAAAACATTGGGAATAGCGAAGCCGAAAATAAGACCTCCAATCTGTTATCCAATCAGATCATGACATATATGGTACTTTTTATTATATAAAAATCAATGTTTTTAGTTCCCTAGTTCCAACAATAAGTATTATGCAAATATTTGTGGTCAAAGGACAAACTAATATGAAGTCAACGAATTATCGATTGCTATAGTCCCTCTATGCCTTCGGCAGGGACTAAAACTTTTGATCATAGATGGTGCAAAAGAAATGATGTGAGCCTTACCTTCATGGATAGCAAAGTATGGTGGAGAACATACAACATTATTTTTGGCATCAAGTTGTCAAGCCAACAAATTTATTGTTGCACAAATTTCCACAAACTAACAAGTTTTTTTAATTTTATTTTTTATCTCATGTTTGATTTCATTGAAAATACCTCCAATATAAAGCTTAAGAATCTTGGTGGCACTGAGATCAATCACACAAATGGCTATCTTCTAGTGATGAGGTGTTAATCCCTAGATGTTTCATATTGGTCGGGATTTGTTGAAAACACTATAGTCACTTTACCACACAATAACATATAATTGGGTCATAAGTTTTTTGATAAAATCATCCCCAACGTAGAAATGGTCAAAATACCTCTTTGTTTTCCACCATTAGTACCATTGAAATGAATCCACATCAATATTAGGGTATATAATGGTACCATCTTATTTAAGGGAACTTGGTATATAAGAAAATATTTTTTAGTTGACCTAATCAAGTCTTCACATCTATGCCATTGAGCTTCTTCATCCCAATTTTGGGTAACATTTGTTGTTTCCCAAAGGGAATCAATCATATCTAATAAGGAACTCAATCTTAGATGAACAAACCCAAAACTAGTAGGGAAACTTGATGTTTGGATAGATTTAAGGAATTTGAATATCTTGTCCATTTGTTTGGGTTGTTTCTTGAGAGGTTGGATGCCAACTCCCAAGGTATTGATCCAATGGCTGCATTAGTTCTTTATATTTTTAGGGAATTCTTAACATCGATTTTGTATTACATCCTTGATCTAATAAAATCTCATAGAATAACCAATATCGAAATGGTGTATGGACTGTGCATAGCATATGTTGGTTGTATAAAGGGTACTAGTGATATTTCTTGGGCTTTGGGATATACAAGTATGGATTGAGTGAGGGTTGCAATTATGGTTGGCGTGTTTTATAGTAGCAACTAGGGTATGATTTTTTTAATTTTTTTAATTTGTTGGTGGGGGAGCATTTCCTTGAACCTTGCCCAACAATGGCATTGAGGGTACTCATCCCCTTAACTCTAGGTGAGGGAAATAGTCATAGAAAATAATAGAATGAATGAGAGGGATGAAAAAAATACAAAGTACATAGTCAAACATTAACAAGCAGTGAATGAGAAAGTTAAAAGAAAGAAAAAAATCCCAAGAAAATAGTGAGAAAGGTGAAAATAATATAAAATACATAATTAAATATAGAAAATGATACTTTATAATTAATGATAAAAATATAAATATGTCATTGACATTCAATATTAAGTAAATTAAGCATACCTCTTCAATGGAAAATCTTACATTATTACTTCAAGAGAGTCATCTCCAAATAAACTTTGACTCTCCAAATAAACTTGCATACATAAGAATAAAAAATGATAATATAAATAACTACATAATAGTAATACATGGAAATTTTGATTAAACATTGAATTTTTATTTCAAATTGTTGAGAAAATTAATATAAAAATAATAAATTATCAAATAAATAAAAAGTATTCATGCTTAATTTTTTCATTCTAAGTTTTTTTTTCCTTAAAACCAGAGAAATAAAAAATACATGAATAATGCATGCATAAATATGCATTTAGTAGAAAATTCCTTTCATCTCAAGAGGAGGAAAGAAACAAAGAATGACTTTGTAAAAGCGGCCCCAAACCATAGGTAATCCTCAAAACTAAACAATAAGAAAAATGTAGCCATGAAAAAGTAGCATAGATAGACCCTAGACACAACCTAGATGGACCAGGCTAGAGAGGCAAATAATTCCCAAAAGGTCCAAAGACAAAGGGGAAAAAAACAAGGAGGCCTACATCCACAGAAGAGAAGAAACTAGAAGCGACACGCCAAAAAAGGACCTCAAAGTGTTAACCAAGTGAAGCAAATCAACAACGCATGCCTAGAAGGACCTCAAAGCTCTGACCCAAGACATTGAAGAAGAAGATTAACCCAACATCCTCTACACAAAAATCCAGAACCCATGAGGAGCACAAGGACTCCCTAACCATCAAAGAAATGGAGAGAACCCTAACTTTGCATCAGGCCCTGAACAAACCGACATTAGTCAAAACGACCTGAAACCTCCATGAACACCCATGGTAACATCAACATTTGACTGAGATCGAGAGGAAAAACATATCAGTTATCAACAAACCGTATTTGAATAATTTAAAGAAAAAAAAATTGTTGAGAAGCTCCAAATCAAGAACAAAACACCTAGATCCAAACATCAGACCAGAAGGAGCATAGAAACCTCAAAGAAAAAACTAGATCTGCCCACTGGAAGGCACAACCATCAACAAAAAGCATGGATCAAACAATCCTCACCCCCGAAAGAGATTCCTGAAGCATCAGATCTACTCTGAAACACCATAGAACCTGTGGCTAGCACGTGCATAAACCCCGACACATTCGAACAACTGAAGAAAAAACAGATCTCCAGCGATCGCCTCATCGGGAAAAAAAAAAACATGTTCACTCCTGAAAGAACAGGATCGAGGTCGCCTTGGTACCGCCGCTACTGAGAAGAGGATTACATGCACGAAATCAACGCAGAAAGGGAGAGG